>JAQZBX010078094.1:0-14142 GCA_029593785.1 Cabassous unicinctus
GGGAGGGAGGGGGAGGGGCAGCGGGACTGTCATCCCTGCACCCTGCGGCTTCCCTACCTCATACCCAGGTGTATGCACTCACAGCTGGCCACGTGCTGCACACGCGCTCACACGTGTTCACTTTAGTCACAGCTCACAGGTGTGCACACCTCCTTCTAGTAGGCACACACACGTGCACACCCACGCCCACATGCCCACACATGTGCAGTCATGCCCACACTCACTTGCCTGTGCACACCCAGTCACACGCATATGCACACTCGTGCACACCCGCAGTCACACCCACATTCACGCCACATGCACTCGCTCGTGCCTGTGCACATGCAGGCCTCAGGCTCACACCTACTTGCACGCTCAGGTCTTTTCTCCCACGCGCCCCTGGGCGGCCTGCCCTGCACTCGCGGGTGCCTGTGGGGGGGGACTCAAGGGTGGGGGCTCCCTGCCGCAGTGCTTGTCCTCCCCCCACTGGCGCTGCCCCGTCTGGATCCCCGCCCCTCCCAGCCTGGGCAGGCCTGGGGACCAGGCTCGGGAGAGGGTGGGCCCTGCCGACCACACTCTTGGGGTCCTCGGAGGACCCGAGGGCAGAGACAGCCAAGGCCGGAGGGGCTTGGGGGCCAAGCTGGGAGGGGTGTGTGTGTGACCGAGGGGGCGTGGGCATGGCCGAGGGAGGGGGCGTGGGCATGGCCGAGGGAGGGGGCGTGGGCATGGCCGAGGGAGGGGCGTGCGCTGGGAGGTGCTGGGCAGCGGCTCTCGGTGGGGCAGGAGCCTTGGACCCGGCCTCGAGAAGGGCCTTCTGGGTGGGGCCCAAGAGGCTGGGTGGGCACAGGTTGGCAGGAAGGCACTGACCACGGAAGTGCCACGGGGGCTGCGGCACAGGCTCCGGGAGGGCCTCACCCCACGGAATCATGGGATCCAGGTGGAGGAACCAGAGCAGCTCCCAGGGCTGCCCCCGGGAGGGCAGGACCCCCTTCCTTCAGGCCACACTCGCCCAAGGCTGCCTCCTTTGAGCCTGGCATCTGCCGGGCACGGTGGGTCCTAGCTGTATTTCAGATGAGAGAAACGAGGTTCCGAGTTGGGGGATCCGCCGGGCTCCGTCGGCTGCCCATCTTCTGACACGCAGGTCTGGAATTTTCCGCTGGGTGAAACACGGGCATGGAATGTCAAAACAAAAGGCGGCCCTCGGTTCAGATTGGAGAAAGGCCTGTGCGGCAGGGGCCACCCTGGAGCAGGGACGCCCGCACCCCCCCGGCAGGCTTGCTTCTGTATTTGTAACCATGGTGATGGCACTGGCTGGAAGAGCTGGGAGCAGGTTGGCATCAGCTGGGTGACCAGGATAGAGCGGCCACGTGCTGCTTTGGGGCCCGGCCAGGAGGCCAGGGCAGGCAGCTTGGCCCCCTCCCCCTTCTGTGCAAAGGTGGGGAGCCAGCATCCCAGGGAGAGAAGCCCCCACCCAGCTGACCCCCCCTGCGAGCCCAGGGCTTGTGGGGGGAAGGGGCCGTTCCAGGGCAAGGACCCAGTGGCAGGGGCACCAGTAGGCAGGCCCCAGAGGCAGGGTTAACAGCCAGCCTTTGAGGAGGGGGAAACTGAGGCATGGACAGGCTAGATGACTAAGTGCCGAGCTGGGATGGGGACCAGGGACAGCAAATGGGGGGACAATGGGCAGCCGAGCCACCCACGGAGAAGTTCAGACGCGCAGGAGGCCAGAGGGAGCAGGGTCCTCTCGCTTTGAAGGCTTTCCGGCTGCACGCTGACCGCATTCGTGATTGTGGCAGGGGCAGCTCTAGGAGCCCCGGCTCAGCAGGCCGGGGGGACGTCACCCACTTAAATGCTCTCATTTCGCTGGACGCCAAGTGCCCAGCCTGGAGGCAGGCTATCGGGCATTGTCGCCGCGGCTGGTTCCTGCCGCCGCCCCCGCCCCTTCAGGCCTCTGGAAGGTCCTGGACTCGCCGGTCAGCGGGGAGGCCCAGGGAGGCGTCTCTGAGCAGCGGCCCCCTCCACACGGGCTCCCCGAGGGGCCCGTTCCTTCGCCCATTGGGCCAGTTCTCCGACGGGTCCCCTCGGGGGCTTCTGGTCTCGCTTTGGCCCCTCGGCAGGAGTGACCAGTCGGCCCTCTCCCTGGAGTGGACATTCAAACCTCTCGCCCGCACCCCGGGGCCTGAGCGAATCGGGACCAAAACGCCCATTTGGAAACCAAAATCATTTGGACTCAGAGAGGGAGGTTTTCCAAGCAAATAACCCTCCTTCCCACGCCCCAGAGGAAACGCGCCGTGCGGTTTTCAGCTCTGCCTGCTCCCTGGTCGGCCCCGGCGGGGCCCGTGGCTTCTGTAGCACTGACCACGTGCGGGACGTAACTTTTAAAGCTATAGCCTGTTTTTCCCATTGGGAGTCCTGCTGTGTTGTCTGCTGGCGTCCTTCGCCCTTTTCCCGGCAGGAGCGTCGCGTTTCGGCTGGTTTGTAAGAGCTCCTTTCTCCTCAGGCAGGACCATTCAGATGTCAACGTGATGACACTATGTATCAGGCAGGACCATTCAGATGTCAACGTGATGACACTATGTATCAGACAAGTACACGGCACTCGAGCTATAGCTTCGTTTGTAGTTTACTTCCATTGTTTTTACATTTACTATATTTTCTCCTCAAATAGAAAAAAGCATTACGTTCTAGAAACTTTTTTCTTGCCAACATTTGTAACTTTAACTTTTCCAAATCATCATGCCAATACCAAGACGGCTGATTTGCTGTGGATTTTAGTGGATTTCGTCAATCAAAGGACAAGCTTTCCCTCATTTTTCCAGAAATAGTTTTGTCTATTAATTCCTCTAGATACAATTATGAATCACCTCATTAGTTAAAAAGAATGGCATTGGGATTTTGGTTGGAATTGCACGAAAACTTTATAACTTGGGAACTTTTGACACGTCACGATTCCACTTGAAGGCTTACTGGTCTTTATTTATGACCTGCAGTCTGGACTTGCGGTTTTCTAAGGCGTTGGGAGGGTCCTGCCGCAGCCCGTGTTCTCCCTCCGCAGGGAGCTTTGCAAGCACAGCCACCCTTCGGGATGGACAGCTCGAGCCACGGGGCCTGGAGGCAGCTCTGCCTCCCCCCACCGCCCTCGGGATAGCCCCCCACCCCGGGAGGAGGGTCTCGGCTGCTCAGACTGCTGGAAGTGGGGGGACAGGAGCCCCTAGGGGTGGGCAGGATGGTGGCCCTTCCCAAACACGCCCACCCTCCTGCCTGGAAACTGCGCGCATGCCGGGTTCCATGCCGAAGGGGCGGGAAGGGGCTGCTCAGCCGGCCTTCAAATGGGGAGATTCTCCTGGTCAACCAGGGGGGCCCCTCACAGCCACCAGGGGCCTTGTAAGTGGAGGGGCAGCAAAGCACAGAGGGCAGCAGCGGGCGGCGGGCTCGGCCTGCGCACTGCCGGATTGGCAGCCGGAGGCTGGGCCACGGGCTCAGGGCACAGGCGGCCTCTGGGGGCTGGAGGAGGCCGGGGCCTGGGTTCTCCCTGGAGCTTCCAGAAGGAACGCACCCTGCTGACACTCAGAGTTTGGCCCTGTGAGACCCACACACACCCTGGCTTCCCTCCCAGCGCTTTGGGAACATGGCGGGGCGCAGGTCTCCCACGCCTGCCGACTGCTCTCCACAGAAACTAGGCAGCCACGTCGGATCTCATGACCCCTTACGTGGCTCTTCCGCTGGCTCCGCTAGTTTCTCCCCGTGCCCTTGTGCTCTGCCACCCAGCCAGCAGACCGCCGGCGCGTCCCCGCCATTTTGCTTCCTCTTGCCAACGCCCGCCTCCTCTGTTCTTTGCTCTCGTGGCTAGCACTGCCTGGCACCGTTAGGCCACCCTGGCGGCCCCTGGCACCTGGGGTTCGCCCGTGATCGCCAGGGGGGCCTCCAGCGCTGCGTGGCAGAGGTCTCTGTTACTGTGAGAATGAGGCGCATGAAAAGTGCCCCCTCCGTGGAGGACCCTTGGGTGCTTTCTCATAAAGCCAAACAAGCACCTCCCGTACACCCAGCACTCCACTCCCGTTTATCCAAGAGGCATGAAGGCCAACGTCACACAAACGTGCTCTCGGTGTTTCTAGCTGCTGCTTGTGACAGCCCCAGACTGGAAACGCCAAGCGGCCAGCTGGGGATGCTGGACAGCAGACGGGGCGCTCCAGCAGGGAGACGCTCAGCAGTGGGAGCGAGCAAGCCGTAGATACAGCCACAGCACGGAGACACGTACGTCACGCCGCGTGTGAGGGCACTCGCACGGAGCACCGCGTGTGGCTCCAGTCGCAGGAAGCCCAGACACAGGCGAAAGAATCCGTGGCGGCAGAGCCGGCGCGGGGCAGGGAGCTGGCGGGAACGGGCCCAGGGCCCTTTCTGAGGGTCGGAAACGCTCCGTATCTTGTTCAGGGGAAGGTTGGGTGGATGCACACAATTGGCAAAACTCACAACAGAGCACTTAAGAGCTGCACATGAATTAAATAAAAACAAAGTAAAAGAGCCCTTAGTACAATTAAAGTTATAATTTAGAATCATAAGACGAGTGGAGGGCATTGCTGAAACACCATTTCTGTTATTCCTAGTTGCTGACGTGCAACTGAGGTGCCGGTTTATGCCGAGGGCCCTTCCAAGAGCATCTCCGGCCATCGGCTGAGTCCTCCCCGGGCATTGCCGGGTACTGCCAGCTTTACTTTCCTAGCATGTGGTTTACAAGTGGTGTCTCATGTTCAAAAGCAGGACTGGCCTACAGTTTTCTTTCAAATGTGATCTGAAGTGACCCCAACTTTGTTTGGCAAGATGTCACTGCGCCGGTGGACAAGGAGGCAGGTGCTGTGCGGTGCTCCCTGGTCGTCTTCCGGGAATGGTGCTAAGCGCCTCCGTGCTTCGTAGCGCCTGACCCTTCCACAGCCCACTGGAGCAGGGTCTTCGTCCTCCATTAGACCCCAGGGACCTAAGGTTGAGAGAGGTGAGCGATTGCCAAAGTCCACAAGATAAGTGCAGGGACAAGGATGTTAACCCAGATCGACCTGATGGGAAGCCGTACTCTTCACAATCATGCTGAGCTGTGTCTGCATGGCAGGGCAGCACGTGGCACATGGGGAAGGCTTGGGTAGCACCCGGTGCACCTGACCCATAAAGAAAGCTTGGGTAGCAGCTGGTGTACCTGCCCCACAGGGAAAGCTTGGGTAGTACCTGGCACGCCTGCCCCACAGGGAAAGCTTGGGTAGTACCTGGCACGCCTGCCCCACAGGGAAAGCTTGGGTAGCAGCTGGTGTACCTGCCCCACTGGGAAAGCTTGGGTAGTACTTGATGTACCTGCCCCACAGGGAAAGCTTGGGTAGTACCTGGCACACCTGCCCCACAGGGAAAGCTTGGGCAGCGCCTGGCCAGTGCTGCTTTTCACTGGTGGTCTGGGAAGGTGACCTTTGCACACACACCTGACTGCCCCAGAGGTTCTAAGCTCAGCACTGTGCGGTCTCGCCTGTGCCCCCAGGCCAGTGAGGACGGCACGCAGTGGGCACGCAGCACAGGAACAGACAACCATCGTCACGCAGATTTTCCCCGAGCGCCAAGCTCGGCTCTGAGCCAGACCTGTGGGAAGGACGCAAATGGCCCAAGCCAGTCCCTGGCCGTAAGGGCTCACGGGTGTGCGCATGTGTGCGTGCGTGTGCGCCCACGCGTGTGGTGTTGAGGGCGAGGGGTGTCTGCAACGGCACGGTGATAACTGCCGCCTCCGTCTCCTGGGCTGCTGGAGCGGATGCCCTGAGATGGCCGGGCTCGCGCACGGTTTTGAGGCCGCGGGAAACGTCCAAATGCAGACGTCCTCAAGGTGGTGCTTTCTTCCGGAGGAGCGTGGCCTTCTGGAGGCGGCTGCCGGCGATCCTGGGCCCTTGGCTCCCCGACACGTGGAAAGACGCGTCCTCCCGGCCTCTCCCTGCGCTTCTGGCTCTGTTGGTCTCAGCTTCTTGCTGCCTGGCTTTCTCTCTCTCTGTCTGAATTTCTTCCGTTTACGAAGGGCTCTGGTAACAGGATCAGGACGCGTCACCTTCGCTGAAGGAGCCTCATCGAAGGGCCCTGCTTAGTGTGTCCACACCCACGGGGGCTCTGGGGTGCCGAGCCCCAGACCAGCGCGCACGCCCCCGGAAAAGGCCGGGGGTCCTGGACGGGAGCACGCGGCCGCTGAGCAGGGAGCGGTTTTGTCAGCGGTCCACGTAGCGCCCGCGTGGTTGTAGAGCAGATCCAGCCTCGCGGGCTGAAACGCGCCCACCGCAGCGCCGGCCGCCTTTGGACCTGGCCCGGTTTCAGGAGAGGGGCTTGGAAATAAAGAGGGGGCTGCACCCGTCAGACCGCAATTCCTCTAGGGAAACTGGACCTCAAGTGAAAAAAGCATGATCTGTGCAAAGATGCTCTCACAGCATCGTTTTTAATAGAAAAGGTGGTGGAAAGAATCCCCACGGCTTAGCAAGAGGAATGCTGAGCAAACTCCGGAACCCCTCACCAGAGCGGCAACGCAGCTGTTAAAAATGATGGGAATGCGGCCACGTCGGTGCCACGTCAGCGCACACTGAGCAGCTTGCCGCTTTGTAAACAGCCATCAGCAGGGACAAAACCCAGGGATGCATGATTGGAAAGATGTAAATATTTTAATATTCTTTGCATTTTTTTCTCTTCTTGTTTGCATTCTTTAAAAAACAAAACTTGAAATATAGGGTATTTTTCCACCAAGCAGAACAGGAAAGTGGCTGGCAGGGGCAGGGGAGCGCCGTCTGCCTGCAGCCCTGCTCACGAGTCGACGCCCCAGAGCCCCCGCTGCGCAGCAAGGTGCGCCGTCCCAGTCTCCCCCAGGCTGGACGCGGAGTAGGCTCGGGGCCATAGGGGGTGCTGAAAGCAGGGACGCCCCGTGGGGAAACCGAGGCCCAGGGATTGGGAAGTGACGTGCCCACAGGACATCTGTCTCCCCCACCCCCCTTCCGGCTGCCCCCTCCTGTCCCCACTCCCAGGGCAGACCCCGCGGCGAGGCCTGTCTTCTGACCCTCTCGGGCAGGGTGGGCCGATTTAGCCAACAGAACCCCAGGAATTTCAGCTAAACAGTGGGTGCTTCTCCCGTGCAGTATTTGAGGCAAACCTACACTTTAAAAGGCCCCGTTGCTTATCTGAAATTCTGATTTAGCTGGCGCCCTGCAGTTCTATCTGGAACCCTAGTCCCACCCTCCCAGGGCTGGGACGAACCAGGCTCCTGGAGAGATGGGGGGAGGCAGAGGTAACTTGGCGACAGGAGGGCAGAGTTGTGGGGGCTCTGAGGGGGTGAGGGAACACCCCTTCTCTCTGCACTGCTCGGGGGTCCTCGGAGCTCACGGAGTTTCCCTGGGATTTCTTCCTGTGCACAGGGGCTCCAGCCTGACCCCAGACCCAGACGGGGCGGCCCGTCCTCGTCTGTGTCAGCCCGGCCCCTCATCTCTGCCCCGCCCACCCTCCCCGAGGCTCCAGGAAAGCCGCAGCGTCTGGAAACCCCCAGGGCCCTGGTCACTCCTGAAATGCCCTTTCCGGGTCTGGAGCCAGGAGGGACTCCGCGATGGGAGGGGCTGAGACTGGCAGGGGCCGCAGCCCCAGGCTGCGGGATCTCCGGTGGCCCCACTCGGCGCGTGCAGGGAAAGCAGCCATGCAGCTGTGCATCCACCAGACGTGATTTGGCACCTACTGTATGCAAAGCTGAGGCCTCGACCCATTTGGATGGGGTCCATGGGTACAAGTCTTTCCCCAAGGAGCTGTCCCTTGGGGCCTCGTCACCCCCAAGCAGGGCAGAGGGACAGTGCCATGGGGAGCAGGGGGACAGGCCACACCTCTCTGGTGGTCCAGGAGGGGCTGTTGGGGGAGGGGTTCGCAGGGCTGGAGGGCAGAGTGCTGCTGGAGGGTCCTGCCCTCGGACACCCCAGCCTCCTCTGCCCCCATGACCATCTCCCTGAGATGAGAAAGGGCCCCTGCCAGGTCTCGGGGCTCACTCAAGCCCAGGGCAGGCGGCACTAGTTCAGCCTCTTCCTGCTCCAGCCAGTGCCACCATGCATAGGTTCTAGGGGTGTACATTCAAGAGAGGCCCGTCCCCCAGGATCCCTCAGGTCAGCAGGAGGCAGACACAGCTGAAAGCGGTCCAATGGGGCATGAAAATACTCCAGCCGGAGGCCCGAGCCACGGTGGTGGGAGACCAGGACGGGTGCTTCTGCCCCACAGGGGTATCACGGATGGCTTCACTGAGGAGGTGTGGTTAAGTCCCAAAGGAGGGTGGGATTACCAGGACCCAGGGTAGTTCCCCAACGAAGGCTGCAAGGAGCAGAGCCTCAGGGGACAGGGTCCAGGAGTGCCCACAGACCCGCCCTTGTGCTGCAGACGTGGCAGCAGGCGGCACCCATGCTGGAGAAGGACCTGACGGGGGAAGCCAGGTCCTGCCTCCAGCCCATTTCACAGACTGGTGTGAGCAGGGTGGGCTTCGGGAAACTGAGGAGCACCTGCACTTGACAGAAATCTGGCTTCACTTCAGCGCTAATCAGAGCCCCCAGGGTGGAGGCCGGAGGCAATTGACATACCTCATCTGTCTCCACTTGAGATTTCCCAGCTTGGACAGGCCCAGAGGGACAGCCAGTCCAGGACGTGTGGCTAACTTTCCAGGAGCCAGTGTCCAGCCCACCTGGCCCCATGACACATGGGTGAGGTGAGAGAGGAAGAGGCATCGGCAAGGCTACAACCACCCCAAAGACAGCAGGGACAGAGCATTTGATGAAGTTCAACATCTATTTATATAACAACCCATAGAAAACTAGGACTAAAAGGGAACTTTTCTTAACCTGTGAAATTCATTTCCTCAAACAAATGCCAGGCTTAATAGAGGAATTTTAAATGCATTTCCCTTATGAAAATAAGAAGTTTGCCAATCTATCACTACTATTCAGCATAGAATTGAATACCCTGACCAATGCAATAAGACAAGAAAAAAATTCTGAAATTCAAGAATTGGAAGAGAAGAGATGAAAAATGTTTGTGTAGTTACCTGCAGATAATACAGCCATTAGATTTTCATTCCTACAAAGATGCTAAATTAGGACAACCATTGCTTCCCTCAATCAAGGTCAACACAAGATGAAAGATAGAGAGAAAACACCAAGAAATGGGGGGTGGATAGGAGAGGGCTGTTTTGAACTGGTGTGTCCCTGATGGAGTCTTTGGCCTGGGCAGGAAGCATCCAGGCCTGACTGCATGAGGATAAAATAGGAAATTGTTGGGCATATCTTTCTTTTGCCCCACATTGCCCTGAGACAAATAGTCCTTGCTTCAATATCTAGGGCAATTCCGAATCCTGGCGCAGGTGTTTTCAGGAGCAAAGTCAGAGCCAACCTTTTGAGGAACTGATAAAAACCAAGTGAGGATGAACTCCTTTCTGACAGTTGCTTTTCCACCCCACCTGTTCCAAAGCCCCTGGGCTTGTGAATTACAGTCTGAAATAGTTTCCACTCCCATTGCTTTTCTTTGAGGATGAGGGATGGAGAGTGAAATCCTGAACTGAGGAGTTGTTTTGCAGACTGATGTGTGATAGCATGTTATTTTTTTTCTGGGTGCCTGGACCTTCTAGTCTAAGACTCATTTCACCTCCCACTCCCTGAACTCCTTGGGCTGACACAGATTGGGAAGAACTTCACCATATGCCTTACCTAACACAGTAGCTGATAGTCCAGGGGGAAATGAACTTGTAGACCAAAATCAGAAGAGATTTGAAAAGCACATTTTTTTTTCCCCAAAAGGAAACCTAGAGCCTGGATTGCAGAGTTTACTTGAACCAGAAATATTAGAACAGAGGAAACATAATTCAAAATTAACCTAATATTAAAAAGAGATCATGGAAGATTTAAGCAATTTTAAACAAAACAAGAAAACACAAAAAAGAATCAAACAAAAATATATATGAAAAATATAATAGTTGGAAATACAAGAGATGGGCCAAATAACATGATGGGTAAAGCCAAGGAAGATCAGATGGGAAAATTATCTAGAAGGAAGAAGGAAAGAAAAAAAGAAATAGAAAACAAAAGAAGAGCTAAGCAATGTGAAAGACAGAGATAGAAAAACTTATATCTAGGTAATAGGAGTCTCAGAAAGAGAGAGAAAGAAAAATAGATAGAGGAAACATTTGAGTAAATAATGCAGATAAATTTCCCAGAATTGAGAATGATTTTTTTAAACCCATAGATTGAAAAATTCCATAGAGTATCTGTGATGGTTAGGCTAATGTGTCCACTCGGCCAGGTAATTGTGTCCAGGTGTCTGGTCCAGCAAGCTCTGGGCTAATTGTAATACAAGAGCATTTATGGACTTCAATCACCAGTGAGTTTCCTGCGTGGATGGCTGATTACATCTGCATCAGTCAGGGAGATTGCATCAGCAATGGGTGATGCTTTTGTCCAATCAGTTGAATGCCTTAAAAGGGGAAGTGATTTCAGCATTCAGAGAGAATTTCCCAGCTCGTCGTTGGACAGGCAACTTCTCCCAGAAACTCATCAAGGACCTTTCACTGGACTTTCATCGGAGCCCCTGGATTGCAGCCTGCCTGCGGAACCTGGACTTGTGCATCCCCACGGTCACATAAGACTCTTATAAAATCTCATATTATTGACAGATATCTCCTGTTGATTCTGTTTCCCTAGAGAATCCTAATACAGTACCAAAGAAGGATAAGGAAACCCACATCTTAAATGAGTGGGTGAAATTTTGAGGAGTAACGGTATTATTTACATAGTCTCAAAAATATCTCCCCATAAATCACTTATTACAAAAGAAAAAATAGTAGCTCTACAGTAGAGTGAGAGGTAGACTCCACCTCAACTGAGAGGTCAAAGCGAGCCTCACAAAATGAGATGCACTGAGAGGGACACAGCACAACCCGAGTCTCATTATGAGGAAAACATAAATCCACAGCGAGGGGCCTTCTTTTTAAAAAACATCAAGATCAAGAGAGAGAGAGAGGGGCTGAGGGAGGGACACAAAAGAAACGTGCACTAGCCAGGAAAAATCATGGCTATAAGGGATATTACTGGGACACTTGATGGCATTGGGATATGGATTGCTGATTAGACAATAGTATTGTATCAAAGTTAATTTTCCTGAAGATGATAATTGAAGTGCAGTTGTGTAAAAGGGGTCCCCTTCCTCCCCTCCCCTTGATACCCTCTTTCTCACGTGTAGTAGTTTGGGTCCAATCAGGAGATGGAAACCACGCAGTAGGTTAAACAGGGGACATTTAATATAAAGAGCTATTAAGTATGCTAACAGAGAAACTACAGATACAAGGAAACTATAGGGCACCTAAGACCGAGGGAGGGCATCCAGGAGGACAGATCAGAAAGGCTCAGCCCTCCCTGGGGAGGTGTGGCTTGGCCATGGGACAGTAGGGAAGTTTGCTGGTTTGGACAGGATGGAGTGGTCCAGAGCTACTGGGCCAGGAATAGACCACCCTGTGGGGTCAGGCGCTGGGGGTGTGGGCACGGGGGGGTCTGGGTGCAGGCACGGGGGTAGAGGTGAGGGGGTGCTGTGTGCAGACAGAGGGTGGGGGCTGGGAGAGGGAGTCCTCCTGCAATGGCCTCCAGCGCCCTAGCCCGGAGAAGCTGACGTGGCGCTCTCGTGGAAGGAGAAGCGCCAGAGCCCATAGAGAAGCGTGTTTGGGGCTGAGGAGCAATTAGTTAATAACTGACAAGCAGGGCGTCCTATCAGCCCCTTGGCTTTCCGATCGACATCCTGGTGTCAGCTGAGTTCTACCCCAGCCCAGACTCAGAGCCCGCTGTGCGTTTGACACCTGCCCTTGCCACGCGAAGGCAGGGCTGATCTGTTCATCGTATCTTATCCCATGGCATCATATCTATATACACGCACCCACTGCCCCATCTTTCAATGTACTCCTATCTCTGTGAGGAAACTGAAAGCAGCTTTCGGTACACCCATTTTACAGATCAGGAAGCTGGTAAGGGCCACCAGGTGAGACTGGGTGTGGCCTGGGTCTGTGCAGCAGGTGAGGGGCGTGTCCCCTCCTCTGACTACCAGGTGAGGGGTGTGGGTGTGGTCCCGGTCCGTGCAGCCCTAAGTTTTTAACGTGGACCTTCTGGCCTCGTCTCGCTGGCAATAGAGAAACTCACCTACAAGCAGCACACCGTTCTCAGGTTGCGTTAGCAGAAGGGGCAGACTGCAGATGTCAAATCCACAGCAGGCTGAGTCTGGACTTGGGGTAGAAATCAGAGCTGAGATATAAACTTGGAAGTCACCAGGACGTTCACCCTGGGGCAGGCCAGCAGGGCATGGAGAAGCGAAGCGGCCTCACCCGGCATCTCCTGCGAACTCTGCCTGCCAGGTCCTCACGTTCCCATTTTCTGGAAACAGTGGAGGGGCCGGCTGGCCGCATGGTCTCCCAGGCTCCTGCCAGCTCTCTACAGACCTGACAGGGCTGTCCCCCAGAGCCACGGCACGCAGCCTCCCTTTCCACGCGGGGCCCCTTCTGTCCCTGCCTCCCGCTGCCCGGGGCAGGGTGTCATGCCCAGGCCCAGCGGCCACCTCTGGGTGGAAGGAGGTCTCTGCCCTAGCGGCCCAGGCCCGGTAGGAACTGGCACTGGATGTGGGGAGGGGATGTAGCGGCACTGCGAGCCCACCCTGCCCGCCCGCAGGCCAGTGCATGGACCACAGCTGAGCACCCGAGGGCCCCGATGGGCTGCGGGGTCTCGTGGGTGAGGCTTTGGTGGGGCACGGATGTGTGACACAGGCTTACGAATCCTGAATATCCCCGTTCCACTATGCTTATGAGTAAACTGAGGCACGGAGAAACAAGGCCTCCTCTAGGAGAGTGCTGACCCCTCTGTCAGCCGTGGGTGATCAAGTACCTGTGAGGCCCTGAGTACTGATCCTTGAGCCTTTGAGGTCCTGAGCCCTGAGCCCCAACACGGTGAGCCGCTGAGCCCACGAGCCCTTATACCCCAGTTCCCGAGGTCCTAAGCCCTGAACTCTGAGTCCTAAGCCCCTGAGCCCTTGACCTCTGATCCCTGAGCCCGATTCCTGAGCCTGAGCCCTTAAACCCCAGAGTCCTGACCCCTGAATCCTGAGCCCTTAAACCTCAGAACCAAGTCCCTGAGATCCTGAGTCCCTGAGCCTTCAGTCCTTGAATCCCAGAGCCCTGTGCCCTGTGACCTAAGCCCCTGAGGTCCTGAGTCCTTAAATACCTGGAGGTCCTGAGCCCTTAAACCCCAGATTCCTGAGGTCCTGATCCCTGAGCCCTGTGACCTAAGTCCCTGTGGGTCTGAGCCCTGATCCCTATGACCTAAGCCCCTGTGGTTAAGCCCTGATCCCTATGACCTAAGCCCCTGTGGTTCTGAGCCCTGAGCCCTGAGCCCAGAGCTCGCCCCACTACAGGGGGTGGAGTGAGCCCAGAGCCTGGGTGACGTTTTGGCCAAAGTTTTCTTCTGTGTAGGAAATGAAGACCCGCTGTGCTTTTTGTAAACAGTTATAAATATATTTCTGCACAGACAAAATACAATAAACAGTTGGTTCTAAATATGTGAAAGAACTAGAGTGGACTTACTGGTATTCTGTTGTAGACATACTGTGATTCAAGCAATGGAAGAAATTACAACAGTGAGGTGGAGCCAGTGGCCACTGGACGCTTTTGGGGCAGGGAGAGGGAAAAGCAGTTGTAATACAGGGGCTTTTTCGGGACTTGGGACTTCTCCTGAGTGACACTGCAATGACAGATATAGGCCATTTTATATCAGCATATAACATGCAGAACCGTGTGGGAGAGAGTGTGGTCTACAATGTGAACTGTGGTCCATGCTTAGTGGCAAAGCCCCAGGATGTGTATATCCATTGCAGGTGATGAGCCACACTAATGAAGGGTGTTTATGTGGGAGGGTGTGGGAGGTGTGGGAGGAGGGGAACATGGGAATCCCTGTAATTTTTGTGTAACATTTATGTAATCTAAGCATCTTTTAAAATATAAAAAAATAAATTAATTTAAAAAAAAGAAAGATACACAGATGAACACAGATTAAAGGACACAGTCAAGGTATCCTGTTAAAGAAAAAAAATGAAGTAGAATAAAATGCTTAATCATAAAAAAAAAAAAAA
>JAQZBX010078095.1:0-14174 GCA_029593785.1 Cabassous unicinctus
GTTTTTTTTTAACCTTTTACTACTTTTCTGTTTTCCAATTTTCCTATAATTAACTTACCAATTTTATAATAAAGTAGCATCTTTTTTTTTTAAAGTAAGGTGAACACAACACCTCTTAGCAATGCTCATTTCACCCCACAATACAGCCTAGGGTGTCACAAAACTCCCAGCCTCCTGGCGATGTGGTCACTGGTTGTGAAGAATGGTGATAAATGGATCAGGAAAGAGAGGAGGGGGGAGAGAACCTAAGAGTGGATGGGGGGGACGGGATTGGCAAGGGATGGTGAGGGACCAGTTGTTAAGCTGGTCAGCCGAGGAAAGGGGATCTGTGGAATCAGGGAAGACTCTGACTGCTCAGCGGAGGTCTGACTAGACCCTGTAGTAGGCACTGACGGTGTTCTCAAAGGGCAGGATCAAAGCGGGATTTCAGGAAGACACGTGGATTCCTTCGGGAACAAGGGCGGAGAAAGGCAAGGGAGGTCAACTACTGGGGCAGGAGGTGGGAAGGACTGAGGCAATGGCAATGGCAGTGAAGGGGAAGAGGCCAGTTGCCATCATGACACTCCCTTACTCTGCGCTCAAGCCAAACAGAGTTCGCTCACTTCTGGGCAAGGCTTGGCGGGCAATTGCGGGGTCTACACAGCTCACGACAGGGACCTGCACACAGCCAGGTGGATCCGGCTCAAATGCACAGATAATCTAGGGCAGTTCTGTCTGTCAGAGTTTTCTGCCACGATAGGAATATTCCAGAACTGTGCTGCCCAATACGGTAGCCATGAGCCACAAGTAGCTTCTGAGCACTTCGTATTAGGCAGTGCAGATCCAGGGCGGGGGTTCTCAGGGTGTCATCCTTGGGCCAGCTGCATCACCGTGGAGCTTGTAAGAAATGCAGTTCTCAGGGTCCCCACCAGACCTGCTGAATCAGCACCTGGGCGAGCCCTTCAGTTAATTCTGATGCTCCCTCATATTTGAGAGCCACTGAACTAGGGTCATGCAAAATTTCCAGGACCACTATTTCAGTCTGCAACTAAACCATATAAACAAACCCTTCTCAAGCAAAATGGGGATTTCTACAAATAAAGTGACTGGAGAGCCATTAATAAAATACAGTGGGGAAAAAAAAATACAGTGGGCCTGAAGAAGCCACCAAGGCAGGGTCAAGATAAGGAATGTGGTCCGCTTCGGTATTTGAAAAGCAGAAAGTGGCCACTCACCCCAAAGTGTGTACCGGAGATGTGCAAAGGGAAAGGACAAGCAGCTTGAAACCATATTCAGCGTCAGCAACACAAAAAGGAACCGTAACTTGTAAGGTCATTTAGAGGAACATGCCACAGGATGTGAAATGCAGCCTTTGCTTTTAAAAGGAGCGTGATTTAAGGACAAGAAAAACTAAAACCTAAGGAGCACACTAGGCCTTCTGGACAGGACAGAAGCACTTCTAGAAGAGACAGAGCGACACACGAAAGTGCTCCGCGTACACCTAGACCTGGAACGTGCAGCTGGAGGAAAGGGTCACAGATTTATAGCTAAGACGGCAGCTGCGCATGACAGGCGCACGTCACGCCACTCTCTTCCGGCCCGGTTCAACTTACAATGCCATCGAGAGCAGAATGTGGAATTTTGATCCCAAAACTGTGCTTCAGGAAATAAAGGGAGAAGAGAGGACGTTTACAGATGGCAGCCAACCAGGAGCAACAAGTGGGTGTGAAATACAAGCCTATGTGGAAACATGCCGTGACATCGGTGGAGGAGGAGAAGTCACAGACTGTACTGTGGAGGTGATGAGAGCGCTAAAGAGGATGAAGAGCAAGAAAGAAAAAGCTGAAAGAAACCGTCTACAAAAGCCAAGGCTTCTGGAAACGGATCAGGAGGGAAATTGCTGTTGCCATTTAACTGCTGAGAGGGTCAGTGTGTTACCTCTACTGTGGGCCAATGAGGAAAAATCATATCTATCTTTGAAATTTTACTGAGTTGAAGTAATCTTTTACTATAATATCTTGCCTATTTGGGTGACAATGTAATACACTGTAGCAGCTTAATCCAACTTGCTGTATTATGTTTCACAAACATTTATTGTAAACTGTGAAGCATTTGTAAAGATAGATTTACTAAAAATTACTCATATTTCAAAACAGGACTACATGAGATGTTTAGAAAGGTACAGGCTCTTCCGATAAGTACTGATAAATTATAGTTTCCTAATCACCTTCAACATGTTGTATAAATAGTTGTAAAAGACTCCATCCCTTTTATAGAAGATGACATAGACTAAAGCATATTACCACCACCTGACTTTCTGGTTATTTTTTATATTTAGGGAAAACAGAACTACATTCTGGGGAAATGAAAACTACCTAGTAATATATTAATGCAGCTTTCACAATACACAAGACAATGTAGAACTTAATAAAATGAATGTTTTCTTGAATTACCAGTGAAAAGTAGAATATTTTTTGCCTCCTGGGTAAATGGATGTCTGCTCCCAACCATCCCTATAAAAGGAGACCCACTAATACGGCTTTGAGTGACGAAATCCAGTGATACAGTTACATCTTGAAATGTTTCTCATTTTGAATAGCAGTGCCTTTTAATAGATTGCCTTTGAGTTGAAGGGTCATATTATTTGCTAACAAATGATCATTTGGGCCTGAAAGTAGCTGAAGAATTTTGACTGAATTTCATATGTCTTGTGTCTCCAGTTTATTAAGCATCATAATAAATCATAATAAAATTGATGTAGAAATGCCACATTAAGCATTTCATGCACACTTTTGTCTTTCAATTCTGAAATCTTATGGTCTTAGAAATAAACTCTGAAGAGAGGCTTTAATTTAAGGCTTTGGCTTTTTAGCATTACCATGGAACTTGACATTTTAGAAGGAGACATGGATCCCATGTTGACACGGTAGTAACTGGAATATATTGGGCTAAATAAAATATAATATTAAAAGAAAAGAAAAGAGCCATGAATTTAATATAGAACTTCATTTGATATATGGTTCCTTTCTGAAATGCACCAAATTCCACAAATTTTTAAAGCATTAATTGAGTATTATGTTTGGGTATGACTGGTCTTGATAGCTACAAAGGTATAACCTAATTGTGGTTTGTTGGTTCACTTTGCACTTATTCATTCAATAAATGAACAATGGCTGTTTAGAAAAAAAAGTTCAGCCTAGCCCTGGTCCAAATTATTACCAATTTTAAATTCACAAAGACTAAATTCCGAGGTTCGGCTGTCATATATTCTTTCGGCCAAATTGTTGACGCATGTTTTGACTGCCTACTCCTTGGGTTGGCACCAGTATCACGGGAAATCACAAAATAACCAGCCCTACTTCATTCTCTCACCAGCTTGAAGGGAGCACATTAAAGTTGCCCTTGGCAGTTGGCAAAACTTAAGGCATCAATGATCGGGGAAGTTCTCCACCTCCGGAGTCATTATACACATTATGATCCTGCAGTGGGTCGGAATCTACAAAATACAGTTCCCCTGCGTGGATGTCGGAAAAGTTAGCCAGAAATTCATCAGGATCGAAGCCCACCCACACGGTATACCTATAATCTATCGTGCGTATGGAATAGCCCATGATCTTTATATCTTTTAAACTCGGCTTGTCAGAATTCCACTGAGGGGAGTCTGCAGGCCGGGGGTACTGGCTATAGGCAATCAACTCACGGGGATTCCCGTCGAGGGATGGAGCCTCTCCCAAGTCACGGGATTGGAAGTGCTTCCGGAGGTTCCGGCCTTCTCTGCACAGCTCAACGTGGAACGAGGGGATGGGACAGCGAGGTGGAACTTGCAGTCCTGCAAGTCCAGCGAGTGTGGGGAAGAGAGAGACAAGCTCCACGAGGTCCACGGCTTGCCGGCCTGCAGCGGGAAGCAGCACGGCAGAGTCCCTTACGTTACAGAAGCAAATGCGCACATATCCCTTCTTTCTTTCACCTTTATTTTAGTGAAAGAACCTTAGGAATAGAGCCTACTCGGCACCTCACCCTCTGCTAACTACTGATCCAATAACAGGATGCAAAACGAAGGGAGCCACAGCCTGCTGGCGCTTTTAAAGATGATTTTAACTCTGGAACCACCAGGGTTCTGATCTTTCCCTTAAACATTTCCTCCAACACTCCTTCTCGGGAAATGGCAAGAGTTTCTTGGGCTAAAAAAACTTCGTCATCTCAACCCCAATCTTTGTCTCTGGGCTCGAGCACAGTGCTCCTTCTTCTATGACAGCCCTCCCCACCCCAGGGGATGCCACCTGCTCCCCTGTCTCTCCCCCTCCCCAAGGCCCCTCGAGGATGGGGTCTACACTTGTCAGCTCTGGCTTGCCACTGCTCCCCTCCAAGCCTGGATGGAGCTCAGGAAACATGTGCAGATGGGACAATGTCAGAGAAGGAATTCTGACATGGGGCAGCTAGGTGGGCTGGGTAATTCCAACTCAGAATTCAATAAGGTGCATACGAAAGCCATTGGGGACGTTACTTTCAATCAATATATATGTCATGTCACCATATTTTATACCTGGCTCCATTAGTTCTGAGGTGGAATCGAAAGGGTTGATGTAGGGGAAAAGCTTCTTGCCTGCCCCTGGAAGTGAAGCCGTCCTTCCGGGAACATAGAACATCAGGGGTACACGAGTGGTGACGTCAAAATTGCTGTATTTGGCCCATTCTCCATGCTCACCTAGAGCCCAGCCTGGTTCATAGGAAGCACAGAATGACAGAAAATGAATAATCACAGCTCAGTTTGTCTCTTTTAGACACCATTTCATTTTCTGGTGTAAGAATCAGAGGAAGCAAAAACTCACTAACAGAAACTCCTCTAAATTCACCACCAAAAGGGTGATTGCACCTGAAGACTGCTTTATTCAAAGTCCGACATTTGTCATGAATGAGGAAAGCTTCCCCAACTAAAGCAAATATTCCTAAACTAAACTAATAAAATAAAAATTCCAAAACTCTTTGAATAAGCAACTGGCAATAGGCACCCACATTGGGTTCTGAGAGACCAGTGACCCCACACAGACACCCCTCGATGGCTAAGACTATCTCATTTTTGACTGAACAGGGACCCCTAAGGCTGTGCTGTCACCACTGCCCTGTCCTTGTACCTTCCCATCCTTTACTCAAATCCCACAAGCTCAGGTTTTCACCTTTGAATGTGGACCACCGAAAAATGAACTGTGAACCCAGGATATGTACCGTGGCTCAAATGCGAAAAAAAAAACAAAAAACAAGGATATTTTTGTCCATTTTTAAGACAGACCATAAACAGAGAAAAACATCCCTTAACCCGGACTTAAAACATCCTTTGCAAACAACAGTTTGAATACTCCAAGATGTATATGCCCACACTTTTTAAGTTTGAGCATCCTTTTTGATCTAAAACTATGTATGACAGAGATTGTACATTTAGTATTTGGTATTAAAAAATAACCAAAGACCAAAAAAAAAGTTGCCTCCAATTCAAGAAGACTTTTAAATAAATGTGTACTCTATTCCTTGCCACTGCTTGTGCTGACATTTGAAACCTGATCATGTGTATTCCAGCATGAGATCCTCTGGCTCAGTCTACAGACAACACTTGTTCTGCAAACGGAGGGGCAGGCTTCAATGGAACCCAGATCGGAAGCTGTTCTGTGTCAAAAGTGATCTCCTTAGAAGACCACAAGGGAAAAGAACCTCTCCCCTATCAGTAAAAAAGCAGAGCAGGCACCGACACACACGAGCTCAATGATTGTGGCAGAGCCCTTCCTCCCTCTGGCTGTTAAGAGTTGGGGGATTCAGTAGGCATTTTCATAGTTTGGTGGACTTTGGTAAGAGACTAGCAGTGTCCCCAGTCGATCAGCCCCAAGAGATCTGTCCAAGAGAACGAGGCAGCCTGTTATCCATGAGGGCCGGTGCATGGGCAAGGGAGCCACGGGCCGCTAGGACACCAGCTGGGAGGTCATGTTGCCCCAGTCTGGCTGGAATCTAAAAGGTTAAGGGTTAAGAAGCCTCAGGGAGAGGAACATGAGGGATCCTGGCCAGCGGGAGCTCAGGAGTCCAACCCTGGAAGTCCAGGGTGCACACGGAGGCTCTGAAGGTACGTCAGTCATGCTCTTTGTGGCACTGACAAATACGGGTACTCTGAGCCCAAGGGCCTCTGCCAGCTACATAGAGAGGTCCCTGTATGTGGCAGTTTGATATAGTTATGAATTCCAAAAATAGATATTGGCTTATGCTTGTAAACTGGTCTGTTCCTCTGGGTGTGATTAAGTTATGATTAAGGCTTTGATTGGGCCACATCAGTAGGATGTTGAGTCCTACTCAAAGATAAAACTACATGGCAGAGCAGAAGAGTTAGTTGGAGTTTTGAGTTGGAGTTCTGATGTGGAGTTTTAATGCTGGAGCCCAGGGAAGTAAGCACACAGAGGCGCTTGGTCGTGAGGAAGGAGAGAAGGCTCCAGGAAGAGACAAGCCGTTTGCCTGATAGTCTACAGCTGGCCTTGTGGAGAGAGGCAAAGCCTAGAGAGCCTCATAGTCTACAGCTGACCTTGTGGAGGAAACAGGAGCTGAGCCCGGAGAGAAACACAGCCCCGGGAAGAGAGGAACCCAGGAAGCCTGAACCCTGGCAAACGCGACAGCTGTCTTGCTCCAACACGTGGCAATACACTTTGGTGAAGGAGGTGACTTGTGCTTCATGGCCTGGTAACTGTAAGCTTCTACCCCAAATAAATACCCTTCATAAAAGCCAGCAGATTTCTGGTATTTTGCATCAGCACCCCTTTGGCTGACTAATACAATGTACTAACAAGTTAACCATGCAAACCCCAAGACCCCGGGCTTGGGTACCAGTGATTCACAAAAGAGAACTCTCCTCTGCTTTCAGCAGTTAGGGAAAAAAAGCACGTTTCATGGAAAAGTTCAGCTGCTTTGAGCGACTCACGGGGGCTTTTTCAAAACGCTTACCATGATCCGAGGTAAATGCCACGATGGTGCTGTTGGCCAGCTGAAGGTCATCCAGAGCTTGCAAAAGGTGGCCGACCTGCGTATCCAAATATGACACCGAGGCAAAGTAGCTCTGGCGGATTTTCCGCTGCATATTTAAGATACAATAGAGGATGAGAGGGGTTGCAATTTCAATTGCCGTGGCACCCACACAGACAGTGCTCTCCTGAGCGCCCCCACCCTGTTCCCCACCTCTCAGCTGATGCCCTCTGTGTCCCTTCGCCTGGGTACAGCAGGACCTCGTTTTATGTGAGCAGGATGTTCCAAGACCCTTTGCATAAGTAGATAAAGTCATACACAATAACCCCGTTATTTTGTATTTCTTATACCCACATACCTATTGCACTTTTTAAATAAATAAGGCAAGTAAACACTCTAGTAACAATAAACAAAATTAATCATAGAAATAATTTTCATTCTCTCTCTGCCTTGTTTTTCTGATTGCCAATCACATATAGCTGAGGTCACGTGTGTTGAGCTTGTGTAAAACGAGGCCTTACTCCAGTCACAGCTAAATCTGCAGGTCCCAGTAGAAGAGTCCTATGTGAGTCACCTTTTACTTTGGAGCACAGATCACAAGTGACGTACGTGCCACCTACGTTCCTTTCTGTCTCCTTCACATATTCTTAGGTGTGTGCAGAAGCCGAGCCCTCCATCCCTCCAAGCACAGGCGCACGCATGCTCTGAGGAGGGATGCCCCTGGGTAACCAGCTCGGCCCTGGGAGGGCCTTTCCTCTGACCTCTTTCCGGCCCAGCAGGTGGCAACCGCTAATCTTCCCGGCCCACAGCCCTGGTGTGTGGCTCCTTCCCAACAACTCCCAGCAGGCAGGAGAAGAGAGGTGGAGGGACACGGGAGCAGGGCACACTCCACAGTCCCAGAGCCCAGGAGAGACCTCGGGAGCCGAGGAAAGGAGCCCCCAGCCCCTCCTGGGCTGACTCTCCCCCAGAGGTGTTCATAAATGTTCAAAGAAAAGATAAATCTACTCCCAAGGGGTGAGGGGCCAGGGAGATGCCGACCTAGGGGACCAGCCCTGCTTCCGCCAGGCACCCAGCCCCTGCCGTATCTGCTGGACCCAGCAGGGTGAGGGCAATCATGAGCCTCACCCACTCGCCCCAGGCAGTGAAGAGCACAGGTAGCCATCTAACTTAGAAGGCGTGTGGTGGGCCCTGGTCCCTTCTGAGGGTGCTCAATCCTCCCTATGCTGGCCCCTAGAGACAGGGCCACAGGCAGACACGGTCCACACCCTCAATGAGCTGCCAGTCTGGTGAGGGCATGGAGACAAGAAAGCACGGGCATTTCTCACGGGGCCCAGGATGACATGGGGGAATGAGCCCTCCAGCCTGCCTGGGGCATCATGGAAGGCTTCGCAGAGGAGGGAGCATTTGAGCAGGATGAGCAAGAATTTGCAGAGGGACAAACAGGCCAGACACCCTAAGTGAGGGCTTTGACACAGTCATCAGGACAGAGCTGCCGAGCAGACCAGTGTGGCTGGAGAGAGGTGGCAGAGTGGAGAGGTGGGAGAGGAGGTGAACCAGGGGGCGAGGGGCCAGGTCCCATGGACCTGGGGAAGAGAGCAACAGGGGAGCAGAGCCAGGCAGGGGCAAGGGAGGCAGTGCTTTTGAAGATGGGAGGGACAAAGGGAGCAGACCTAGAGGCTGATGGGAAAGTCGGGGGTGGGGGAGACCTGGCAGAGATGGGAAGGAGGGGCGAGGAGCAGGGAGCTGAGTCACAGAGCACACTGAGACGAGGGAGAAGGCCGGGAGACCAGCACCCCTGCAAGCACCATTCTGGGTGCTGGTGAGGGAGGCTGTTATTAGCACCCACTTACTGAGCACCTGCAGGGCATCACATCCAATCCCCCACGCCTCGACCACTCGGTAAGGCAAGTATCACCATCCCCATCTTACATGTCAGGATCCCGCGGCTCAGAGGGGCTAATTACCTTGCCCAGGGTCACACAGCTGGCAAGAAGCACCAGCCTGCTCTGAAGCCACATCAGTCCTGCATGTTCCCCTCCCCTCCCCCGCCTGTCTGACAGCCTCCGTTTCTGAAACAGGAAGTGCAGCCAGCTGCTGAGAGACGGGGCACAGGTGGGTGCAGGGGTCTGGGTGGGAGCGGCGAGGGTTCAGAGCAGAGAGCCCCGGGCCGGACTGCGGGGGCTGGAGGCTGGGCATTGGGGGGCCACTCCATCGCACGGCTGTGTGCTCCTCTCCAGCAACTCTCCAGACCCAGAGCTAAGAGCAGAGGGCTGGCTGGACCATACCTGGGACCCGGGTGCTGCAGGTGGGAGGACAAATGGACAGGTATGCTGAAGGGCCCTCAGCTGTTCGGGAAAGGAGCAACGCCAAGTGGGGACCCAGAGAGGGAGAGAGGCGTCGTCCACATCCTGGCGGCCCTCAAGAGGCATGTGGGGAATGAGGGCACAGAGCAAGGGAGCTACAGGGGACGGAGACTGTGGTCAGGGTGGTGTCCACGGAGGAGCAGGCTTGGGGGCTGACAAACCCCCGAGTGTGGCCACAGAGGTTAGAGGGCCGGATTAGAGGGCTGGGGGCTGAAGAGGCGGGC
Source organism: Cabassous unicinctus (assembly GCA_029593785.1). Taxonomy (NCBI): domain Eukaryota; kingdom Metazoa; phylum Chordata; class Mammalia; order Cingulata; family Chlamyphoridae; genus Cabassous; species Cabassous unicinctus. The sequence goes on from JAQZBX010078095.1 coordinate 9,557, forward strand.
ACAGATGTGGACCCTCAAAGCTGCAAGTGGATGGCGACCTTGGGGGTGAGCGAGATGGTGAGCCGGGCCCAAGTCCAAGGTGGCTGTGGGGCCGGAGACCAGCCGTTACGCACCCTGGGGAGGCCAAACGGTCACACTGTCGTCGCCAGTGGATGGGGCTATGAGAAGGGGGCTAAGAGAAGTCGGATAAGGAACTTGAAGGAGACATGCCAGAGAGGCTTTTGCAGGGTCTCTTCAGTCCTCCCAGCAAACCTCGGAAGGAGGTGTTATCACGGAAAACCTTTCTCTCTCTTTTCCATTTTACAGATAAGGAAACTGAGGCGCCAGGAAGTAAAGTGACTTGACAACGGTCATTCAACTGGTATAGAGTAGAGCCTGAACTTGAACCCAGATCATTCTGAATCAACAACAGGGCTTTGGAGTCAGACATGCCCGGGGTGAAATCTGGCCCCGCCTGGTGCTAACTCTCCCTGCCTGTCGTTGCCTCAAGGGGACAACAGGGACAGCAGGGACCTCACTAAGTTCCCACAGGGCTCAAACAAGATAGCACACATGAAATGCAGAGCATGCTTCCTGGCCCACGGTTCATTTTAACAGGTCATTTCAAGAAACTATCACAAATAAGATATTTAGGGGCAGCCTTGGGGCTCCAAAACAAGCAACATGGACATCACAACCCCTGCAAGGTGCAATTATGAACCAAACAAATTGAGTTTTGTTGTTTTCCAAAGGCTCACCCATCGCCATTTGAAATTCAGGAACCCAACAGGTTTGAGACACAAAGAATCCTTCACACCCAAACTCCTGCTGTCGAAACTCTGGGGCCAAACAGGTTTGGGTAGCAAGAGATTCCTGCATATTATTTTATGTCATTGTATTTTTTAAAAAAAACAAACCTATGCTCTAGATCAGTGGTTCTCAAACTTCTGAGTGCATCAGAATCACCTGGAGTGTTTTTTGGAAATGCACATCCTCAGGCCCCAGCTCCAGCTTCCAATTCCCAAAGTGTGGGTGGGGCCAGGAATCTGCATTTCTAACAAGGACCTCCTGGCAATGCTGATGCAGCTGGTCCAGGAAGCACACTTTGTGAAAACACAGCCCTCTTCCGTCCAATGAGCATCCATGAGGTAACAAAAAGGCAGGGCTCTGTGTAGAATATTCTCAAAGACTGTTGGTCGGCACGTCTTCAGCACTCTCCAGAGACAGGGTGGCTGATGAGTCAGTGAGAAGATTCTGACTCTGAGGCTGATCCACCCACATACCACGGCGATGCCCTGGCTCCCTTCTACACCGAGGCCCTGCTCACTAAGCCACCCCTGAAAGGATGGGCTCCCATGTAGACTTTCCTCCGGAGGGAGCCTGTCGTGACCAACAAACCAAGCATTCTCATCTGCGAAGAAGTTGCCCCTCACTCTCTGATGAACTGTCACCTGGATCAAACGCCCTCCCCCAGGAGCTGGTGATGGTCAGTCGCCCAGGCCTCTTCTCCACCTCTGTACCCACACCCCATAAGTCACCACGTTCTCTGGATGTGCCATCCTTTGGAAGCTGAGGGAGACTCTTGGATGCAGCTGCCACTGCCTGTATCCTAAAGACCTACAGACCACCCCCCACCCTCACCCTGGCACCCTGCATGGCGTCTGTAAGATGTTATGTAGCATGGCCATCAAGAAAAACGGTTTCACCAGTGACATCGCGCCATACGGGCCGAATACTTCCCCCAAGGAGGTCGGTGGTACCTGGAAGTCCACGGGAATCGGGCCATAGGGCACACTGATGTTTAGGGTCTGGACGTCCTCCCGCTGCCTGATGTCCATCCAGGGGTTGTAGGCCACTGGGGGGAGGCCGGCAGGGACCTGGGGATCGGGAGCCAGGGTGATATTCTCCAAGGGATACAGCTTCTGAAATTCCTTGGGGAAAAAGACACAAAGGGACAAGGTTGTCAGGCTGCCGGCAAAGGCAGCAGACTGTGACCCTCTCGGCATTTCCTGCCTTTTCTCTGAGCCTGTAATGCTGTCACATGGCCGCTCACTAATGCTCGCCAGAAAGCCACACCAGGAGGTCAACTTTAAGTCATCCTCACGACATGCCAACAGCCAAGAAATCACGCGTCTGTTTCCTGCAACCCAGGCAGTGACAGCTCTCTGTCCACACACAAGCCCATGCCCAACCTGTCCTGGTCCCCACCTCGTTGCCAACTAGGAGAGGTGTGGAGAGGAATGTCGGGGGTCCCCAAGACCACCCTCTGGTTTGGGCGTTTGCGAGGTGGGCTCCCGGGATTCAGTGTCTAGTCCTACTCACAGCTATGATTCATCACAGCAAAAGGACTTTGTGCAAAATCAGTAAAGGGATAAGGTGCAGGGGGCAAAACACTGAGCACAAGCGGCCAGAATCCTCAGCCAGTGGAGTCACATGGGACATGCTGAACGCCCCCAGCCATAAGCTGAGACTGTCCGTGTGAAATGTGGCCAACAAGGAAGCCCTTTAGAGCCTCAGTGCCCAGGGCAGTGCTTAGGGCTGGACATGTAGGCGCCCTCTTCCTAGCACGTACCCAAATTCCAGAGTCCCCAAAGGCAGGCAGGCGTTCAGCAAGAGACTACATCGTCTGTACAGTCGGGTACAGGCAGCCACGCCTATCAGTTCTGGGAAGGGTGGGAGCCCTCTTGAAATCCAAGTTCCCGAAGCCAGCCCAGGGCCAACCCTGGAGGCAGGCCTTTCTAAGGAGAGCAGCCTCTGACCTGCTATGGTAACCTTTCCGCACAAGAGGCAGGCAGGGTGAGCCACACGAGGGGGCTGCCAGCGCCTGCTCAGAAGGCGAGTTCCCTCGGGCTGACGAAGGCAACATCCAGTACTACTTACAGCAACCAAGAGTAGACTCTCTGGTCTTTACTTTCATTACAAATAAGGGTCATTCTTTGTGAACTCAAGAGGATGGGCTACTCAGGCCTTGGGGCAAACACAGTGGGGAAAAGCTAGAAAAGATCACAGAAAGAGAAAGGCTCTAAATGATATATGCAAGTACAGGGTTCGAGGTGCCAGTGAGCAATGTGGTGCCCCGTGTCTGAGCGATCTGACTTGTCAGGGTCAGGCGCAAAAGGCACTTGTTGAAGAGGGCTTCGTGTTTCCTGGAATTGTTTTCCGATGACCATCCCTGACAGCAGGCTTGGGCAGCCAGCTCTGACTCAAGTCTCCGTAGTGACTGCACCATCCAAGCAGACATTTGTTCACCGCGTTCGAGGAAAGGAAATAAAACCCTGCAGTGGAGGGACGTGGGAAGCCAAGGGATTCCCATGAGATTCTGACATGACCTAAGACCTGCACCTGAGTACGCTACTGCCCGGCAGGCATCCCAGGTGACAGGGGACAGCAGGATGTGCCCACGTCTGCTACACAAACCCCTCCCTCCACAAACGACACAGCTGTAGTGGTGTTATCAGAATGACCCTCAGCCAGCCCTTCACCTTGGGATATCTGAAGGGGATGTGCGGCTTATGATACCCGACGGCCAGGAAGAACGGACGGGCCAACGTTTTCATCTTCTCCAACAATCGTATGGCTTCCTCGGTGCTCTGTTTGTCGGGCAAGGTACCCTCGGGCACATCTGCCACATCCACGGGGCACAGCAAGTTGGCGTGGAGCTCTCCGTCTTGCCCCCTACATGTCTTTCAAAACAAAATAGATTAAGCCAGCTTTTGGAATGCAGCAGATCAAAGTCACGCAGGCTACACACGTGCATTTAACGCCACGTTGCCAGCCTATTAAGTGTTAGTCATTCAGATAGGACAGGCACATCAGAAGTAGAACTGACACAGAGAACTATTTCTTCTTTTCCAGGGAGGGGCCAGAAACCCACCCATTCTTGCCTTCTTGCTGTGAATCCTACATCTCTAGGCCATAACTAGTTAAAAGAAACAACAGTAAACTGACGATGAAGAAAAAAAACTGCCTACAACTGAACAATAATTATAAAATTATGCCAATTAAAAAATGGACAAAGGATTTGAATAGACATTTCTCCAAAGAAGATCTACAAATGGACAATAAGCCCATGAAAAGATGGTCAACTTCAGTGGTCATTCAGGAAATGCAAACCAAAATCCTAATGAAATACCACTTTACACCCACTAGGATGGCGACAATCAAAAAGACAGAAAATCATGCATGTTGGTGAGGAGGTGGAGAGACTGGAACCCTTATACACTGCTGGGGGTGGAGGTGATGAAATGGTGCAGCTGCTTTGGAAAATGGGCTGGCAGTCCCTCCAAATGGTAAACGTGGAGTTACCAGAGAAGCCAGCAATTCCACTCCTAGGTATATACCCCAAAGAACTGAAAACAGATGCCTACACAAAAACCGGTACACAAAGGTTGAGAGCTGCATTATTCATAATAGCCAAAAACTAGAAATCCAAATATCCATCAACTGATGACTAGATAGATAAAATTGTGTGGTCTATCCATAAGATGGACAGTATTCAGCCATGAAAAGGAACAAAGCTCTGATACATGCTACTACATAGATGAACTCAGAAGCATTATGCTAAATGAAAGAAGCCAGACGTGAAATGACAAATATTATATGATTCTGTTTATATGAAATGCCCAGAGTAGGCAAATGC
>JAQZBX010078096.1:0-14174 GCA_029593785.1 Cabassous unicinctus
ACCCTCTTTCTTTCCCTCTCTGGACTTGCCCTCCACCTCTCATCTTCTTCCCTCTGCCTCTCAGCTTCGGGTCTGGTTTCATCTCGCACCCCTTGGTGCCGATTGCTCCAATTTTGAAGAATAGAAGTACCACCCAATTTAGTGGCTATCTCATCATGCTTTCAGTATCTATTGATACATTGGACAGATGTGTGATTTGGCTCAGAGTATAAAACATTTGTCCAGAGGATGTATCATAATAAGGAAATGTTGAACATCCAAAAATATGTGGTTAAAGATGGAAATTTTCACATCTCTGTATTGTTGATTGGGGCCTGCTTTGCATTGCACACTTCAGTTTTTATGTCTCTTCACAAATAAATGAGTGTACAAATTGATGGAAAAAAATTTTGCTGAATCCTCTTGCAATTTCTTCTTTGACCTACTGATTATTGTAGACCTTCTACAAGATCTCATGTGGTAAAGTGAATTTGTTCCATATTTCAGTAGAGTTTTTTTCCCCCGATGTTTAAGTAATATTTATCTTTGAGTTACAGTGTGAGGGGATTTATTATTATTTATTGTTTGTATTGGTTTACCCACAGAGTGAGATTTCACAAACTCTAAAATTGTGTTTCTCTTATTTTAGTTTTATTTAATTAAATCATAATTTAGCATGGTCATAACATTCACTTTGTTACCTTCACTAGTAACATCAATTTTATCAGTTGTGATTCTGTCTTCAATAGTAACCAATTTTTCTCTACTCACTTCTAAGGTATCACTTAATTTTTTCTTTTGTTAATTTTCAAGCTTTTCCTCCATGTGTGAGTGTCTTTTAGCAGTATTTGTTTTATTTCATTTTATATCCCAATGGGACTCTTCTCCAAGTTGTTTTTATTTTGCTTTTACATGTACTTTTAGCACTCTGCAAAATGGATTTTCTTTTCTTCTCTCAACTTAAGATTTCTTAGTTGTATTATTGCAACTACTTTGATGTCCTATTTAATAACATTTTTCTGCTTTTTTTCATCACTTTATTCTAATTATATTAATGAATGTTGGAGAATAGTATTATCACCTTTTTTTTTCCTGTGGTAATTTTTATTGGGTTTGCACTGAATCCAAAAATATGTTTGTATAGGATAGACATCTTTTTTAATTTTTTTAAATTTTTCTATAAGATACTTAGATTACATAAATGTTAAAAAATATAGGGATTTCCATATGTCCCACCTCCCACACCTCCCACAAACTCCCACATAAATATCCTTCATTAGTGTGGCACATTAATTGCAATTGATAATAACATCCAGGGGCTTTGCCATTAAGCATGGACCATAGTTCACATTGTAAACCACATTCTCTCCACACAGTTCAGCATGTTATATAATTATATAAAATGGCCTATATCTGTCATTGCAATGTCACTCACAGACAATTCCCAAGTGCCAAAAAAGTCCCTGTATTACACCTGCTTTTCTCTCTCCCTACCACAGAGCCTCCAGTGGCCACTGGCTCCACATCAATGTTGTAACTTCTTCCATTGCTTGAATCACAATATATCTATAGTAGAATACCAGTAAGTCCACTCTAGTCCATAGCTCTTCCCCCTATCTTGAGGAGTCTGGGGTGGTGATGTCCACTCTACCACCAATTGAGAGGGGGCTTATATCCCATGGGGAAGATGGATGGGATTATCCTGTCTGCAGCTGCAGACTCTCTCCATTCCCTGGGATGGGCATTGTCCATCATCATCTCCCTGCCAGTTGTCCTGGGCGAGTACAATGAGCTGCAGAGTAAGAGTTGCTGCTCCATCGAGGTTCCGGGCCCAGCTGGCACATGGACAACCCAAAGACTCAAGTCTCTGGATGTACACCTACAAACTCCAGCACCAAGTATAGGTTTGAATAGAAGGGACAGATGAGCCATGTGCAGGGAAGACATAGTTGAGTCCAACTCTGTCACTCTCAGGAGCACAAACTCCAAAGTAGTGCCCACTGGCTAGGCACTAAACCCTGGAGCTATCTTCCTTGACATAGGACCTGGGTGTCTCCAGGGCCCTCAGGAGCCCCACTATCTGGGGTGATATCCACTTTGGAATTCTGTGAGCTTCTACTGAGATGTGTGTAAGTGTTACCTCTGGGATGAACTCCCAGCTCATTTTGAAGTCTCTTAGCCACATAAATTCAACTGTCTTTACATTTTCCCCCTTTTATTCAAGGTCTTTTTCCAGTCACATTGCCAGTTGGCCCTTGGTACAATCCCTTGGTGCCAGGAAAGCTCAACCCTGGGAGTCATGTCCCACATTGGGCGGGGGGAATGTAATGCATTCATATGCTGAGTTTGGCTTAGAGAAAGGCCACATTTGAGCAACAAGGAGGCTCTCAGGAGGCAACCCTTAGGCATACCATAACAATAGGCTAAGTTTCAATTTCAAGAGCAAAGACTCATAAGGCTAGTCATCAATATCAAGGGCCCATCAGTGGATCATCCTCCTTTGCCAGTCACTGCCCCTGCACTTGGGGGACTGCTGCTGCTCCCCTAGAAAATGTGGCAGAGGTCTCCATGGTGGGAATTCAGCACTCTCTCATTTATTGAGTGATTCCCCATCCACTGTGACAATGCCCCACAAGAAAGCACATTGTTTTGCCTTGTTATGAAGTGGATCATTGAAGTCATGAAGTCATATGAACATATGACATATGACAGCACCACACCCCCAAAAACCCTGGATTTATAGCACTTATTTATTTCCATAGTGCATGTGTATATATAATCATTCCATGGCTAACTTCAAGATAAAGCCTTAACACCTGTGTCACAAATCTTCTCAATATTTGCTAAAGAGCTCTTACCAGTCAATATATGTATGGTCAAGCATACATCTGTATGAGGAGTTGAAGGGCTCTCTTGAAGGGTATATGTAATTCTCCTGTGATGCCCTGGGCAGGATTGTGCTGGTAGATTTGAAAAAGACCAGTATAACCAGATCATCCAGACTCCCAATTTTAAATAATGTATTTTCTTTTATTAGAGAAATTGTGAGCTTACAAAACAATCATGCATAATTTGCAGAATCCACGTTACCCCTCCAACAACACCTTGCATTGTTGTGGAACATTTGTTACAGATTATCGGAGAACATCATCAAAATATTTCTACTAACTATGGACTATAGCTTACATTTGTTATATTTTTATTATTAACCCCATGAATTAGTATTGAATATTTGTTATAGTTCATGAGAGAATGGTCTCATATTTGTATGGTTAGCCACAGTCCATCATCCACTGATGGTTTACTGTGTTATACAGTCCCATGTCTTGTACCATCCATCCAAAGTGTAGACTCAGTGGCTCTCACTTTCATCACACAGTTATGAAGTCAGGGACTCAGGAAAATTTTGGAGTTTTCCTTTACTCCAAAACAAAAATTCCCGAAACCCCCTCTTATTGACCTTTAGCTTTGAAATAGTACCTTCTTTGTCATTGATGCAAGAATATTAAGATATTGCTATCTATAGTCCATAAGTTACATTTATTGTATTGTCCTATGCATCACCATATCCTTACCACCTTGTAATAGTGATGTACCTTTGTTCTAGTTCATAGAAGAACATTCTTGTATTTGTACTATTAACCACAATCATCATCCACCATCAGGGTTCACTATGTTCTTCAGTCCTTAGATTATTCTCTAGCTTTCTTTCAATTGACATTTGCATCCCTATACTACCCCTTTCCACCACAATAACATTGATAAACCAGCTGTGCTTGTTCTATATTCACTGTAATGTAATGTGTTACCATTGACTCTATCCATTTCCACAATTATATGTCAAGCTCCCAATTTTAAGCATCATTAAGCATCATTACCCCTTCTCAGCTCTCATCCTATTCCCTAGTAACCTATACTCTAGATATTAAATACATGTGTTTATTCTTCATATTTAGTCCACATAAATGAGACCATACAATATTTGTCTGTTTATATTTGGATTATTTCATTCAGCATAATGCCCTAAAAGCTCATCCATATAGTCATACATGTCCTAATTTCATGTTTTCTTACAACAGCATAGAATTCTACCATATGTATACATCACATTTTGTTTATCAATTCATTGGTTGATTGACACTTGGATTGTTTCCATCTTTGTCAATTGTGAATAATGCCACTATAGACATAGGTGTGCAAATGTCTCTTTGTGGCCTTATTTTCAGTTCTTCCAGATATATTCCTATTAGAGGGATCATCTAGCTTCCTGAGGAACCACCAAACTGTCTTCCACAGAGGTGACACCATTGTACATTCTCACCAACATTAAAGGTGTGTTCCTATTTCTCCACGTTTTCTCCAACACTTGTAGTTTTCTTTTTTATATAATGGCCATTCTATGAGGTGTGAGATGATATCTCATTGGAGTTTTGATTTGCATTTCCCTAGTGATATTTAACATTTTTACATGTGATTTTTTGCTCTTGTATGTCCTCTCTGGAAAAATGTATATTGAAGTCCTTTTCCCATTTTTAATTGAATTGGTTGGCCTTTTATCATAAAATTGTAAGATATTTTTATATAGCATGGAAATCAAACCCTTATCAGATATGTGTTTTCCAAATATTTTCTCCCATTGAGAAGGATGCCTTTGCACCTTCATGAAAAAGTCCTTTGAAGCAAACAAATGTTTAAGTTAGAGGAGGTCTAGTTTATCTATTTTTTCTTTCATTGTTCATGCTTTGCATGTAAAGTTTAAGAAACCACCAACTACAACCAGGTTTGAAGATGTATCCTTATATATTCTTCTAGATATTTTATGCTTCTGACTTTTATATTTAGGTCTTTGATCTCTTTTTTGAGTTAATGTTTGTATAAGGTGTGAGATCATATTCCTCTTTATTTCTTTTGGATATGGATATCCAGTTCTCCCAACATGATTTATTAAACAGACTCCCAGCTGAGGGCACTCAATAACCTTGTCAAAAATCACTTGACCATAGATATGAGGGTCTGTTTCTGAACCATCAATTTGGTTCCAGTGGCCTATTTGTCATCTTTATGCCAATACCATGCTGTTTTACCACAGTAGCTAAGAAATGTGATTTAAAAGTCCAGAAGTGAGAGTCCTCCAATGTTATTCTTCCTTTCTAAGGTGTTTCTGATTATTTGAGGTCCCTTACATTCCAAATAAATTTTTCGAGAGACTCAAATTTATTTTGTGCATGTGAGTTTTAAAAGTAAATTTTTCATTAAAAAGGAAACTTTTTATGTTGAACAGAGGTGGCATTTTTTAAATTAGGGAAGATGTGGTTTTTCAGAAATATCATGCATAAAATTCAGTGTTCCCAAATACCACCCTTTTATTAGTGCCTTGCATCATTGGGTACACTTGATATGATTAATGGAAGCACATTTTAACAATAGTAATATTAACTATAGTACTTAGTTAACTTAGGGTTCATTGTGTTCTATAGTTCCATGGATTAAGAAAATTTTTTTCTAGGACCATATATACAACCTAAAATATCCCCTTTAATCATATTCAAATTAGAGTCACAATGTTCTACCATTACCATGATCCATTACTAAAACTTTTCCAACATCCCAAATAGAAATTCTGTTCATTTTAAGTATGAGCATCCTATTTCCTACCCCAACCAGGCCCCTGGTAACCTATAATGTAGATAATGATTCCATGAGCTTCCTAATTCTAATTATTTCTTAGTAATTAAGTCACACAATATTAGTCCTTTTGTATCTAGCTTACTTCACTCAACATGATATCTTCAAATTCCAACCATGAAATTGCATGTAACAGAAGATCATGCCTTTCATGGCTGAATAATACATTCTATTGTGTGTATATACCACATTTCTTTACCCATTCATCAGTTAATGGACATAGGCTGATTCCTTCTTCTGGTAATTGTGAAAAATGCCACTATGAATATTAAGGTACAAGTCTATATTCAAATGACTGCTTTCAATACTTTTGGATGTATACCCAGAAGTGGGATTGCTAGGTCATATGGTAATTCAACACTTAACTTTCTGAGGAATTTCCAAACTGTCTGCCACAGAAGCTGCACAATTTTACATTACCTGCAACAATGAATGAGTCTTCCTATTTCTCAGCATTCTTTCCAACAGTTGTAATTTTCTGACTATTTAATAGGAACCATTCTAGTGGGTGTGAAATGGTATCTCATTGTGGTTTGTGTTGGCATTCCATTAATGACTAATGATGTTGAGCATCTTTTCATGTGCTTTTTGGGCATTTATATATCTCCCTTGAAGAAATATCTATTAAAATTTTTGCCTGCTTTTTTTTTTTTTAATTGGGTTGTCCTTCTATTGTTGAGTTGAAGGATTTTTTTAATGTATTCCAGATATTAAACCATTATCATACATGTAGTTTCCAAATATTTTCAACCATTGTGTCAGATGTAATTTTACTTTCATGATAAATTCTTTGATGCACAAAATTTTTTAAATTTCATGAGGTCCAATTTATCCTAATTTTTCTTTTCTTGTTTGTGCTTTGGGTATAAAGTCTAAAACACTTTGCTTAACTGAAGATTATTAAGATGTTTCCTTATATTTTCTTCTAGGAGTTTAGCAGCTCTAGCACTTATACCTTGGTCTTTGTTCCATGTTGAGTTCATTTTTTATATGGTGTGAGGTAGAGGTCACCTTCATTCTTTTCCATATGGAAATCCAGTTTTCCCAGCACCATTTATTTGAAAGACTATTCTTTCCCAACTAAGTGGTCTTTGATACCTTGTTAAAAATCAGTTGGCCATAAATGTGAGAGTTGATTTCTGAGGTCTCAGTTTGATCCCATTGGTCTATATATCTGTTCTTCTGTCAATACCCTGCTGTTTTGATTATTGTGATTTGCAGTAAATTTTAAGATCAGGAAGTGTGAGTCTTTCAATTTAGTTCTTTTTTTTCCTTCAATATGATTTTGGCCTTTCTATTTCTGCAATAAAATTTGTTGGAATTTTGATTGGAATTGCATTGAATCTGTCTATTGCTTTGGGTAAAACTGACATCTTAATATTTAGTCTTCAAATCCATGAACACACATTGACCTTCCATTTATTTAGTTCTTTAAATTCTTTTGGCAATATTTTCTAGTTTTCTGTGCACAAGTCTCACTTTAATGTCTTTGATAAGAATTATTCTTAGATATGTTATTTTTAGTTACTATTGTAAATGGAATTTTTTCTTGATTTATTTTTGATTGTTCATTACTAGTTCATAGAAACTACTGATTTTAGGGTGTTAATTGTGTATCCCATCACTTTGCTGAATTCATTAATTAGCTCTAGGGGCTTTGTTGTGGATTTTTGAAGATTTTATGTCTATAGGATCATGCAATCTTCAAATAGGAAAGTTTTACTTCTTTTCCAATTTGGATGACTTTTATTTCTTTCTCTTGCCTAATTGCTCTATCTAGGATTCCAGTACACTGTTTAATAACAGTGGTGAGAGTGGGCTTCCTTGTATTGTTCCTTAACTTCGAAAGAAAGCTTTCTGTTCTTCACCATTAGATTTGATGTTAGCTGTGGGTTTCTTACATATGCACTTTATAATGTTGAGAACATTTATGTTTACTCCTAGTTTTCTAAGTATTTTTTTCAAGAACGGGTGCTGGGTTTTTTCAAATACCTTCTCTGCATCAATTGAGATGCTCATCTCTTTCATTTTTCCTTCATTCTGCTAATGTGGTGTGTTACAATAATTGATTTCCTCATATTGAACCACTTTTGCATATCTGGGTTACTTCCAAACTGAGCCTGGTATATAATTATTTAATATGCTGTTGGATTTGGTTTCCTAGTATTTTGTTGAGGATTTTCACTTCTATATTCATAAGACATATTGTTCTTTAGTTTTCTATTCTTGTGGTATTTTTATCTGGTTTTGGTATGAGAGTGAGGTTGGCCTCATAGAATGAATTAAGGAGTGTTTCCTCCTCTTCAATTTTCTGGAAGGTTTTGAGAGGATTGGTATTAATTCTTCTTGGAATGTTTGGTAAAATTCCCATGTGAAGCCATCTGATACTAGGATTTTCTTTGTTGAGAGGTTTTTGATGATTGATTCAATCTCTTTACTAGTTATTTCTTTTATTGAAATCTATTTCTTCTTGAGTCAGTGTAGGCAGTTGGTGTGTTTCTCAGTATTTGTCCATTTCATCAGGATTATCTAATTAATTTTCATACAATTTTCATAGTATCCTCTTACAGTGCTTTTTATCAGAAGAGTCAATAGTAATGTCTCCCTTTTCCTTTCTGATTTTAATTATTGCTGTCTTCTCCCACTTTTCCTTTGTCAATCTTAATATAGGTTTGTTGATTTAATTGTTCTTTTCAAAGAACCAACTTTTGGCTTTGTTGATTCTCTCTCTATTTTTTTTTAATTCTCTATGTCATTCATTTCCTGTGTATTCTTTGTTATTTCCTTCCATCAGCTTGCTTTGGGCTTAGGCTGTTCTTCTTTTTGTTGTTATTCCTGTTTTAAGATTAGGTCTTTGATTTGAAATCTTTCTTTCTAATGTAAGTATTTGGAGCTATAAATTTCCATCTCAGCACTACCTTTATTGCATCCCATAAGATTTAGTCTCTTGTAATTTTACATTCATTTACCTCAAAATATTTTCTAATTTGCATTGTGATTTCCTCATTAATCTGTTGGTTGTTTAAGAGTATTTTTTAAAATTTCCACACACATGTGAATTTTCTATTTCTCTATTATTGATTTTTACCCTCATTCCATTTTGATCCAAGAAGGTACACTGTGGGAGAGGAATTGTGGGAAGTGATGGAGTAGAAGGCTCCAGGAATCAGTCCCACTTCTTTCAGGAGTTGCACTTTTTACATTAATGCCATTAACCTTATAGCTGCTCTCCTATGAACAACATTCTTGTTTGGCTAGTTGCTTGATCTTTGAATATTTTTGATATGACAAAAGGGACCTTGTGTTCAGCACCTCCCTTTACACTCAGGCCCAAGCTTCCAACAGGGAGTCTGCAAAGTGTAACAGCTCTGTAATTTGTATGGTGATTGCTTTTTTAATACAGACGGTGTCTGTTTTTGAATTGCTAGTACCTCTTTTTTTAGCTTCAATTGGATACCATAGGCATTTTCAGACCTTAAATCATACAACAATGCAATACCAGTTTTAGTCCAAGTAGGCACCAGGAGGCTGACTGGGCACTCTGGCAGGGTGGCAGGGTCTGCTTTCCCTCCATGCTCATTGCCTCACATGCAGTTGTCTTCTCTGCCATGCAGTGGTAGTTCAGTGGGCCCCGAGGCGAGCATTGAATAATCCCCGCTCCAAGGTCCAGCCACGAGCCCAGCATGCATGCGAGAACAGCCGCCTGCGTCCGATCTCCGGTTCCTGGGTGTGACTGCCTGGTGTGCCAGCTACCAGCTCACAGGGCATCAGTGGTCACTTGAATGAGCTGGGTCATGTAAGGCAGGCAGCCATGGTGCACCCTGAGGCCATAAGCGCAGCTCCGCTCGCTCCCAATGAGCGCAGCAAGACGCAGGGACCAAGGCGACATCCGCTCACCAGACTGAGGGAAGGGGGCATTCCAAATAAATTGGATAATTGGTTTTCTATTTCTTTAAAAAGGTTGTTGAATTTGTATTGGCATGGCATTGAATCTGAAAAGCACTTTGGGTAGATTTGACATCTTAAAGATATTTAGTCTTCCAATCCATAAACACAGAATATCCTTTCATTTAGCTCTTCTTTGATTTCTGTTAGCAATGCATTGTAATATTCTGAATACAGGTCCTTTACATCCTTGGTTAAAGTTATTCCTTAATGTTTGATTCATTTTGTCAGTATTGTTTATTGAATTTTTAGCTGAATTTCTCCTTATTGGTCATTTGTAGTATATAGAAACACTACTGATTTTTGTGTTTCAATCATTTATCCTGTCACTCTGCCAAACTCATTATTAGCTCTAGTATTTTGTTGTAGATTTTTCAGGACTTTCCAGGTATAGAATATCTTGTCTGTGAACAGTGAGTTTTATTCCTTCCTTTCCTAATTTGGATGTGTTTTATTTCTTTTTCTTGCTTGATTGCTCTAGCTATAACCTCTAATACTATATCAACCAACAGTGGCATCCTTTTCTTGCTCTTGATCTCAGTGGGAAAGTTTTTAGTCTTTCAACATTGAGTACAATAATAGCCGTTGATTTTTCAAATATGACCTTTATCACATTGAGAATGTTTCCTTCAATTCTTGTATTTCAGAATGTTTTTTTCAATAAATGATGCTATATTTTGTCAAATACATTTTCTGCATTAATCAAGATGATTATATGATGTTTCAACCTCCATTTACTAATGTTATTTATTATGGTGATTGATTTTCTATTAGCTATAGTTCATTTATCGACTCATTCTTGCATGCCTGGGATAAAACTCACTTGATTTTGATGAATAATGCTTTTAATGTGTTGTTGGATTCAATTAGTTATTTTTTCTTTCTGGAATTTTCATCTGAATTCATTAGGGAATTGGATCTGTAATTTTCTTTTTCCATAATATATTTATTTGGCTTTGGTAATAGGGTGATGTTGGCTTAATAGAATGGGTTTGGTAGTGTTCACTACTGTTCAATTTTTTGGAAGATTTTGAGTAAGATTGGTATTAAATCTTCATTGAATGCTTGGCATAACTAACCTGTGAAGTCACCTGCTCCAGGGCTTTTCATTTTGGGAGGTTTTTGATGATTGTTTCAATCTCTATTTGTGATTGGTTAGTTGAAGTTTACTCTTGTTTTGTTGAAACCACTGTAGATTGTTCAAATGTTCCTGCGGATTTCTCCATTTCATCTATATTGCTTAGTTTGTGGGCATACAGTCATCCATATTATCCTCTTTTGATCTCTATTTATTTCTGTGGGGTCAGGAGTATTGTCCCTATTTTCATTTCTGATTATATTTATTTGCATCTCCTGGCTTATTTTCTAGGTCAGTGTGGCAGTTTGAAACTCTTTTATGAATCCCAAACAGGGACATATTATTTTTCTGATATAATCCATTCTTCTGAATATGGGGCCCTTTCTATTGGACTGCATTAGTATGGCATGACTCAGGATAAGTCTCCACCCTCTTGCTTGGTCTTATATATTTTGATACACACAAAAAAAGGAAGTTGATTTTTTTTTCCTGCAGTATGAAAGGAGGGTCTCTAGTTTTCCACACAGCTGAGCTGCAAGGGGAGAAGAGTCCAAGGGGCTCAAAGAGGTGAGCCCCAGAGAAAGATGAGCCATATCCCTTATAATTTGCAGTAGAACTTGGGAAGAAAGTAGAGTAGCCAAACTGATAGAGGAGCCTGGAGAAAAACAAACCCTATGCCTGTTTGCTCACAGCTGAACTCTGGGAGCTTGTGGCAGATTCTGGTAGAGAAGGTAGAGACCTCAGCAGAGATCGGTGGCCATCTTGCTTTGCCATGTGGGCAAACAACAGTATCAATTCTAGCTGACTCTGGTGAGGAAACACCTCTTTTGGGGAGCAGATGTGGCTTATGTTGCCTTAATTTGGACATTGCACGGCTTTGGGACTGTTAGCTTTAACCCCCCAAAACCCTCCTTATCAAAGCCAACAAATTCCTGGTACATTTCATCAGCAGCACTCTGGTAAATTAAAACAGTCTAGCCAAGGGTTTGCTAATTTTGTTGATCTTCTCAAAGAACCATCTTTTGGTTTTTTAATTCTCTTGATTGACTTTTGTTCTCAATTTCATTTATTTCTGCTCTGATCTTTATTTTGTTCCTTCTGCTTTCTTTGGGAATGGTTTGCTGTTAATTTCTTATTTCTTCCAGCTGTGTTGTTAGGTCTCTGATTTTAGCTCTTTCTTCTTTTTTAATGTATGCATTAAGGGCTATGAATTTCCCTCTCAGCAGTGCCATCATTGCATCCCATAGATTTTTAAAAATGGTCTTCTTATTTTTCATTTATCTGATGATATTTACTGATTTCTATTGCAATTTCTTCTTTGATCCACAGGATATTTGTGTGTTGTTTAATCTGCATATATTTGTGAAATTCAGATTGTTCTACCTTTTGATTTTCAGCTTCATTCCATTATGATCAGAGAAAGTACTTTGCATAATTTCAATCTTTTAAAATATATTGAAATCTGTTTTGTGATCCAACATAAGGTCTATCCTGGAAAAAGACCAATAAGCTCTTGAGAAGAATATGTAACCTGCTGTTTTAGGGTGCAATGTTCTCTATATGTCTATTAGCTATAGTTCATTTATCATATTACTATAGCTCTCTGTTTCTTTATTGATCCTTTTCCCAGATGTTCTATCCCATGATGAGAGTTGTGCATTGAAGTTTCCAGTTATTGTAGAAAACTATATTTCTTCCATCATTTTTGCCAGTGTTTGATCATGTATTTTGGGACATCTGTTTAGGCACATATAGGTTTATGATTGATAGTTCTTCCTGGTAAATTGCCCCTTTTATAAGTATATAATATCTTTCCATGTCTGTAATAAAGCTTTGCTTATATAGTTTACTTCATCTTATCTAAGTATAGCTACACCAGTTTTTTAAAAATTCATGTGTGGAATATCTCCTTCCATCCTTTCACTTTCAATTTATTTGTATCCTTGTTTCTAAGGTGAGTCTCTTGTGAACAGCATATAGATGGGTCATGTTTTCTTATCCATTCCACTAGTCCATGTCTTTTGATCAGGGAGTTTAATTCATTAAAATTCAGTGTTAGTACTGTAAAAGAAGTTCTTAATTCACCCATTTTGACCTTTGGGTGTTATCTGTCCTATCTTATTTTCACCACTCTTTTCACACTCTTAATTACTTTTCCTGATATAATCTTCATTTCTAGACTCTCTCCCAAGCTTCTCTCTCCTGTCCTTTCTTTTCAGGCTATAACACTCCTTTGAGTATTTCCTGCAAGGATGGTTTGTTGCTGAAAAATTCTATCAGTTTCAGTTTATCTGTTAATACACTAAACTCACTCTCATTTTTGAAAAACAGTCTTACTGAATATACAATTATTGGCTGCAGTTTTCTCTTTCAGTATTTTAAATATATCATGCCAATGCCTTCTTGCCTCCATGGTTTCTGATGAGAAATCAGAATTTAATTTTATTGGGCATCACTTGTATGTTATGAATTGGTTTTGTCTTGCTGCTGTCAGGATTCTCTATCTATGCCATTTGACAGTCTCATTTGTATGTGCCTTGGAGTAGGTCTATTTGGATTTATTCAGATTTGAATATGCTGTGTTTCTTGGACACAGATATCTATGTCCTTCAATAGGACTGGGGAATTTTTGACAATTATTTACACAAATGTTCCTTCCACTCCTTTTCCTTTCTCTTATTCTGGGACATGCATGACATATATGTTTGTATGTATGTCTTGCTGACATTTAGTTCTCTGAGACCCTGTTCAATTTTTTCCTCTCTTTAACTCTTCCTTTGTTGGCTTGTTTTTAGAGGCCCTTACTTCAAGCTCACTGGTACTTATCTCTGCCTGTTCAAATCACTGTTACATGACTTCGGTGTATTTTTAATTTCATATATTGTGCCTTTCATCCTTCTAAAATCTGCTATTGTTCTATATATGCTTTTTAATTCTGTTTACTCAACCAGTTTCTTCTTAATAAGCTTAGGCAAGAAAAATAAATAAAAGGCATCCAAACTGGAAAAGAAATAAATCTGTCTATATTTGCAGATGACATGATCCTTTATATAGAAAGTCCCAAAAAATTGGCAACACATCAACTAGATCAAATAATTGATCAAATAATTGTGTAAAGTGATGGGGTACAAGATAAACTTGTTAAAATAATATTGTTGTTATACACTAGTAATGAGCAAGCTGAGGGGAAAATCAAAAACAGAATTCAATTTATCATAGCAAATAAATACTCAAATATATAGAGATAAATTTAACAAGGGATGCAAAGACTTGTACACAGAAAACTTCAAAGCATTGATAAATGAATTCAAAGAATAGTTAAATAAATGGAAAGACATTCAGTGCTCATGATTTGGAAGAATAAATATTGTAAAAATGTCAGTTCTACCCAATATGATTTACAGATTCAAAACAATCACAATCAAAATTCCAAAAGCCCACCATCTTTCTTCAACACATGATAGCTGAGTTGAGTGAGAATGCACCT
>JAQZBX010078097.1:0-14174 GCA_029593785.1 Cabassous unicinctus
AGTCCATATTCACACTACCCAGCTCTCACCTTAGGAACCCTTCATTCTGTGTCATTTTATACCATGATCTGCAGGGGTCCCATCACTTTTCTTATGCCTCATCTTTCAGTTGATGTCACTGCTCTTTTTCAACCTCCAGTCAGCTATCCATCCTGAAACCAGTACACCCTCCCCTAACTATGTGGCTTCCAGTCACTCCCAGTCTCCAGTCACCATGGTAGCCTCAATCAGGCCACACTCAGACCTTCTTCTCATTGCCTCCCTTTGCCTGCAAATCATGCAAAACACCAAAATATTCTGGATATAGTAATATATTCAAACACTCCCTCCAATTAAAGTCAAGCTCTTAAAGAGTGGGAGTGTCACAACTTTGTCTAATACGGATTTATGTAGAGATTAATCTCTAAAATGGGATTTAGCCTTGTTCCCCCGTAAGGGCCTGGTATTGGCATGGTAATTGTAAACAAAAACATTTTACTTTGAAATAATTATAGAATTTATAGGTTTATAGATCTTGTTTAAAAATTGAAATAACTGTATAAAGAACTTCTGATCCTCACACACAGATTCCAGAATAATCATAGTTTCACCACATTTTCCTCAACACAAAATACTCAAGTGTATGTTTCCTAAAAACAAAAATACTCCCCTATGTAACCACACAAACCCAAATCAGGAAAGAACATCATTTCCAAATTATGATCCAATTCATGGAGCCTCCTCAAATCTTACCAAATTTCCTTACAGTGGGAAAATACTTCTTTGTCCATTTCAGTATATGCTCCTCCAAATTGTAACTGTTCTTGGAACATTCTCTTATATCCTTGACAGTTTTAGCAAGCAACAATGATTCCAACCTGGGTCTGCCTCCTGCATTCTCCTGAGCATACTCAGGCCTTTATTCCAGCAGGAAGACCCCAGTCTGATGTCTTTTCCACAATGTAGCCCATCAGGAGAGACACAAAATCCAATCACAGCAACGCTGGTGATGTCTATATGATAACTGGTTGAAATTTCCTGAAGTTTCTCAACACACTCATATATAAATTGTTTTTCCATTGTAATGAAATTGAATTTTATTGGGATATATCTAGGAATGTCAATATCATGCTCCCCATGCAACTTTATAGAGCACTAAAAAATCTCAATAATCAAAGTTTCCTATTTTCTCTAAAAACACATGTCTTGCATTCAGGAAATATGAAATTTCATAAGTATTTTATGAGTTAGAAGTTACATGAAATGAATAGTCTATCAAATTTGTCATAAAATATTAAATCTCTCATGTTCTAGTTTTGCCATTTTTCTCCTTAATCATTTACAAGTGTCTCCTTGTCCACTGGGGAAGTATAAAGTGATTATGCAAACAAACATAGTTTTTGCAATTAAAAATAGTTTGTGTGATTATTCTAATTAACATAGAAAATATTTTGTTTTGTATTTATGTACACCATGAAGTCATGCTAAATATCTTTCAGTTTTTCTTGCATGGATATTTCAGGGGTTGCTTTAATTTGTTGCATTTTCCTTACAAAAGCAATCCTGAAGTATCCCTTGATTGAATTTACAGAATATGAAAATCCAAAAAATTATATGCCATTATGCCACAGAAAAGGGATACTAAAGTCTTAGAAAAATATTTAACTGTAAGCTAGGCAATAAGATGATTGTAATACACAGTGCCGATAATATATTGCTGAGAATCAGATATTTGGCAAGGGTGGGTGGTAATTTGCCTAGAATTTTGTTGTTCTTTTACCTGGACCTCATTTCCTAACTCCAGGAATGCTCAAGATCAAGATCTTCTTCTTCAGGAAAATCAGCACTTAGTAATGTATCCAGGAGTTAGATATCATCTTGAATCCTGTCATGTTTAGGACGGAGTCAGATCCATCTGATATGGGCAAGTCTCTTTAGGTCCAGGTGCATCAGGTATTGTCTAGGCAGACACAAATCTATAGCATCATGTAGGCTGAAAGTACATCAAATGATGATGTTCCCATAAACTTGCTTTAATAATCTCCAAAGCATTAAAAATTCAAGATAATCCATGAAGGAATACTGCCAACTGGCCAGGTAAAATGATACATTACAGCAATTCACAGTATGTCTTTGGTTATTGAGGACCTTTCTCTACGGTTCAATATTCCCACAAAGAACAACTGTGAAATTTGTCTTCAATGTTTAATTGAATAAGAGATAAATTGGAATTTTAGTCTAGAATTGATATTAATCTTCTAAATAAAGAAATAGTTTACACCGAGAGAATATCTACCACATGATAAAAACTAGAATCTGGGCAAGTTTCTTCCCTTTGCTGTAGGTAACACAAATTTTCTCATAACCCTGTGAATGAGCTGTGGATACTTTAATAGGGAGGCCCAAGGAGTAGTGGATAAGAAGAGATTCGTCATTTTCTGAGTTGGTCACACTAGAACCAGTTTTGGAGCCATTTTTTGTGTCTTTCATACACTTGTGTATTTAAACTTCAGGAAGCTCCACATCTCATCCAAGTCATAGAGGAAATTTTCAGAGTTCCTTCGAGGCCCTTCTTTTTCATTTGGGATGTTTCATCTGTGTTTAACTGCAGTAGGAGGTATTGGAGTTTGCCAGGGACAGGAAAAACTGGTTCCCACCATCATCTTAGGTCACAAGGATAGGTAATAGGGAGGGTCTCAGATCCATAGTGACAAATATACTATACCACAAGGATGCAGGCTGTTCTCTCAGAGACCATGATTGTTCTTTAAGTATTATTAACTTTTCATTGTGTGCCATGGTGTGCATGGGAAGGGGAGTTGAAGCAGTTAGCTCTTCAGTGTGCCCTTGCTCCCCATTCTCCCACAGCCTCTGGTGAAATGAAAAGGGAAGAAGACATGCACATCTCTCAATTTGGTTATCTTTGCATTGTCGTTATTTAGTCAGCTTGGACTCTTTGCTGTTTAGTAAACCACATTTTGCAGACATGATTCAAATCGTGATGATGTGCAGCAACAGCACAAAGGATGGTTTTACCTCCCATATTGAAGATCACAATCAGTGACCTCCACAATAAATACACTGAGACCTTGAATGAAGGAACCAAATGTTAGTTCATAGTGATAGTGATAGACACTGAGAGAGTGTGTTTTTATTATTTTTATTCCATGAACAACTGCTTATAAAATTATTAGAATTCTCCTTTGGCATTTACTTTATAATAACAATATAAAAATCTCATGCCATGTCCTTCTGTCTTCTGTTGTTGGTGTTGGTAGCCAGCTCTTCATTTATTTCCCATTTATTGGTTATATTCTTATTTTATACCTGCATTAAAGATTCTCCTTTCAAGTTATGAAATTATATGCCTAGATGTGCATTTATTTTGATTTTTCCTCCTGGATTTTATTGGGTTTCTTGAGCCTAAAAACTGATGTCTACTTATAGAATTCCCATTATGATGTGTTCTGAACCTCAGGTAAGGACTGCTCAGGAAGGTGGGGCCAGATATAAAAGCCTGGGGCCCAGGTTCTGATACAGACAGAAGATTATGGGCACAGAAAGGTAATTCCCTCATTCCTGCTCCTTTTGTTGGTCACTCCTACACTTGGTATTCAATGTTAACCCTGTTGAGGAAGCCTTTTTTTCATGCCTTTCCTGGGACTCAGGCACAGACTCAGGCCTCCTTCTTCCAATCCACATCCACTATATCAACTCTTGGGGTAGCTAACGAAAGACATGTCAAGCTGACCCTATTGTGAACAAAAAGGAAATGTCAAAATTCACATGCTCATAGCAATGACAATATAGAACAACACCAGAATCAGCAACATCAAACTTAGTGACCCTAATAGTATGGGAATCCCAGAAAGTCTGAGGACCTTGGGCTGACAAGAATAGAAGTGAGGTTGTGGGATTGTGTACCAGGCAGTGTTACCTGTATGCAAACCACCAGAATAAATAGAGAAATCCTCCAAAGGTGAAGAAGTTCAAAATGATGTGAACCTCTTCAATCCCAAAAGAGAATAGTAGGGTCAGATGGGAAGAAGCTGATGAACAATTGAGGAAGCTGGAATCTTACATGTGTTCACTGGAATTGGCATAAACCTAAGAGGAAATACATCTTGTTTTGGAACAAAATATAGAGAAACCATAAAAGCCATCATCAGAGGTTGTGAACCTGCAAAATGTGAACAAGCAGAAATACATGGTCAGCCTTAATTGGTGCATTTCGTCTCCATCAAAGCAGATAAAGGAACATCTGAGTCCACACCAATGGTTCTTGATGGGGTAGACAAGCAGAGAGTCTGTCTTCTCTTGTGGTATTAACAGTGACCCTAACCAGACACACTCAGAGAGCAGTGTGTCCTTCACATGGTCATATCCATGCTCCATGTACTCTGTAGCTTCTTCCAAACTGTACAGAAAGCCTAACCCAACTGAGTAGATAGCTGGGGACAAATTGGGGAGAGAACACTGGGGACAGGGAGTTTCCCTACATTCCTGAAAGGAATCTGGAATCCTGGGGAATGTTCCAATACTGTTTTAGTCATGCTTTTACCAAATTTCTTTCCTTTTTTGTCTTGTGTTTCCAACAGATCCAGTTCCCTGAACGATCATATCTCTTTGCTTAGGGATTTCCACAAAATATAAATGCAAGATGGGATTCAAAATGATTTTGTTTTCTTTCATGTTATTATGAAAAATTAAAAAAATAATGAGAAGCTCAATTAATTTTTCAGTTGACACCTATAGCCTACAGTATAATTTCTATTATTAACATTTGGATATACTGGTTTTATCACAATGTAGCCAATCATAAATTGAGCCAACTTATTTTTTATTTATTTCCTACAAAGTTGCAGACAGCAGTAAACATTTTCCTTAATAAGTCAGAATGAATATCTTCAGTATTCAATATTTTTACTTTATTTGTTTTACTTAACATTTACATACAATGAAATACACATATCTTAAATGATGAGTTTTAGCAAACATATACATATATACCTTTGCACCTAAACCCTTATCAAGTTATAGATAATGAACTTTAACTCCATAAATTACACTCAACTAGTCATTCTGACTACATATAGCACTAGTTAGTTCTTTTCAATACTTTGTAATTTTCAATTATAAGAAATACCACTGATTGCTTATATAGGGGGAAAACTGGACTGTTTCCAGATTGTGGTTATTATGAATAAACATGCTATGAACATACTTGTGTAAATCATTTCCTAGGATTCTCAGAGTGTTTGGAGATAAATATTATTATGAATTGAGAATCTAAAGACCAGATGAAGAAACACGCATATGGTTACACAAGTTCCAGTAGACTCAGGAAGTTCTCTGAAATTAGTGATTTTTGTTCTGCTTTGTCCTACTCCTGCCCAGGACCTAAATGGTGCCAGGGTTTTTAAATTTTGTTATTCTATCTCCACTAGTTCCCTATATACTTTTTTTAATAGTATATTTTTATTGAAATAGTCACACATGAACATAAATAGACAATAAGTATACAGTACAAGTTGTGAACTTACAAAGTAAACATGCATTACATCATATAGAGGTCCCATATATCACCCCTCCACCAACACCTTATATTGTTGTGGTACATAACAATGTCACCATAGTCACCCATTTTTCCTATCTCCAGATAGGATCGTACATACTCTTTCCCACCAGTGCCCACACCAAAGAGCAAATTCTGGTCAGGGAGGGGCTCAGTGCCTTTGCAGGAGCTCACTTATTCTATGGCCTCCTGGAGGTTCCCTTCTGAAGTCCTGCTCCACATTACCAGCTATTTGGAAGAAATGGCTCCTGGAGAACATTCAGTGCTGGGCTCTTGCTCTGGTGCTATCTTTTGGCATTTAGGGAGATTAAGCAGTTGTGTCTGTGTGTATAAGTTTCCATGTGATTATATGCATTTGTGCACACATAAACATATATTTTTTGCTAATAACTATAATTTATGAAGAACCCACACTGTTCAAGCCATTATCATGAGTCTTTTTTTAATAATATTTTTTTAAAAGATTTTTGGATTACATAAATGTTACACAAAAACTATAGGGATTCCTATATGCTCTACTCCCCACACCTCCCACACTCTCCCACATAATCATCCTTCATTAGAGAGGCACTTTCAATGCAACTGATGAATGCATCCTGGGGCTTTACCAGTAAGCATTGACCTTAGTTCACATTGTAGACTACACTCTCTCTCACACATTTCTGCATGTTATGTAATGATATAAAATGGCCTATATCTGCCATTACAGTGTCATTCAGGATGTTTCCCAAATCCTGAAAAAGACCCCAGATTACAACTGTTTCCCCCCCCCCCGCCCCCTGAGCCTCCAGGGGACACTGGCTCCACATCAATCTTCTAATTTCTTCCAATTCTTGAATCACAATATGTCTATAGTAGAATACCAGTAAGTCCACTCTAGGGCATAGTCCTTTCCCCATTCCTGAGGATTCTGGGATGGTGATGTCCACTCAACCTCTAATTGGAGGAAGCTTCTTTCTCATGGGGAAGAAGGATAGGACTATCTGGCTTGCAGTTGCAGACTCTCTCTGTTCCTTGGGATGGTCGATATCTATTATCATCTCCTTTTTAGTTATCATAGGTGAGTCCAATGAGCTGTAGAGTAGGTGTTGCAACTCTCCTGAGGTTCTAGGCCCAGCAGGCACATGGACAGCCCAAAGACTTGAGTCTCTTGGACATACACCTACAAACTCCAATACCAAATATAGATTTAAATAGAAGGGACAGATGAGTAATGTGTACGATAGACATAATTGAGTCTGAATCTTTCACTCTTAGGAGCACAAACTTCAATGCAGGGCCCACTGGCAAGGCACCAAACTCTGGAGCTCTCTGCACTGATCATAGGACCTAGGTGTCTCCAGAGTCCTCAGGAGCCCCACTACTTGGAATAGTATTCATCTTGGCAGTCTATGAGATCTTGCTGAGATGTGCATAAGCGTTACCTCTGAGATGAGCTCCCTACTCACTTTGAAATCTCTTAGCCACATAAGCTCATTTGTCTTTACTTTTTGTCCTTTTTTTGAAGTGTTTTTCCAATTGCATTGCTAATTTGTGCTTGATATTAATCCCTCAGTGCCAGGGAAGCTCATCCTTAGGATTCTTATCCCATGCTGGGGGCAAGTAATGCATTTATATGCTGAGTTTGGCATAGGGAGAGGGCATCTTTGAGCAACAAGGAGGTTTTCAGGAGGCAACTCTTAGGCATCCCACTAACAATAGACTAAGTTTCAATGTCAAGAGCAAAGGCTCATAAGCATAGTCATAAATATCAAAAGCCCATCATTGGATCATCCTCCTTTACCAGTCATTGCCCCTGCACTTGGAGCACTGTTGCTGCTCCTTTAGAGAATTTGGCATTGCTCTCCAGGATGGGAATTCAATATTCTCTAAGTTATTGTATGAATTTCCACACACTGTGACAATGCTCTGTGAACATTTGACCATTTTTGCATACATTATATATATGCCCAGGAGAACTTCCTCCCATGTATCCCCCATCACTGACACCCCACAAAAATGATCTTCTCCTGTCCCAATTGTAACCCTTCTGTTATTCAAAATTTCTTTAAAAATTAAGCCATTAAAATAGCCAAATACCATTAATAGGAAAATGAAGTTATGATGTTTAAATATAAGAAATATTATACATAAAATATTAAAAATCTAAAGTTAAAAAAAAAAGATTGTGATTTTAAAAAATAATGAAAAATATTTTTAAAATTTTCTTTTGACATTGTGCCTTTCATCACTTTGATATCTGGTGTCCTGTCTGTACAGTGGCATTTTCTTCCATTTATTCCCCAGTGTCTTACTATTTTTCATTTTGTTTTCAAAGAACTTTTAAGTCACAGTAAAGTCACATACAAAATACAGGGAACTCTCATATACCCATCACCCTCCCCTTTTCCTCCTTCTCATATAAATACCTTTTATATGTGGATGGTACCTTTGTTATAACTGATATACTCATAGTGAAACATAGCTACTAATCATGGTCAATGGTTTGTATTATGGTTTACATTTTAGACCATAGACTTTTTTAAATTTTGATGATATTTAACATGGCCTGTGTCCATCAGTGTAAGATCATATAGAACACTTCCACAGCCCAATAAATACACCATATGTGAACTATTCTACTTCTCCCTCCCCTCCCCTCAGGGCCCACGGCAACCCCATGGCTTAACTCCTTAGATGAAAAGATTCATAGTTACATGCAACAACACTGAGGTCTTGACCCACTGATTTGTTCTCCCTTATTAGGATTGCCCATGTTCTCAAGAGACTCCTGCATCTCTATTTGTGAACAAATCAGTCCTCCCGAGTATGGGAGTCCAACTCCTTCCCACTCATTATGTGAGTCTCCACACACTGATACAATACATACTGACAAAATGATCATTCACACCTTCCCTAGTAACCTGCTTCAGGTGCACTCTGTCCTGAATACCCCCTTTTCAACTCCCTAGACCAACAACACTTCCTTGTCATATTGCCATAAGAGCATTCTCAACTTTGTACTTTAACCACATACCAGCAAATCCCCAGTGTTCACCTGGTCCCTCTCCAAATCCTCTCCCCTAGTTCCCTGGACCTTCCAACCCATCCCCTCCAATTTACCCATCTGTCAAACCTGCACTACACAACCCAATGATATCACGACCCTCCTGTCTTATCCATTCAATACGAAGAAAATATGTTCTTTTATCTTATCATAGATTACATCCGTATGGGTGTTGGCTCACAACTATCTTCTCCCTTTCTATTTCCTGAAAAACTATCTTCCAGACAATAGCTCTCAGAGTCTGCTCAATTTGCTTAATTCATATCAGTGAGGTCATATACTCTTCACCTTTCAATGCCTGGCTTGCTTCACTCACCATAATGTCATAAAGGTTAATCCATGTTATCCCGTATGTTAGCACTTTATTCCTTCTTACAGCTGAGTAATATTCTGTTGTATGTATGTACCATATTTTGTTTATCCATTCATCTGTTGATCGGCATTTGTCTTCATTACAACATTTGGCAATAGTGAATAATGCCACTATGAATATAGGTTTGCATATATCTGTTCATACTTTTGCTTTCAATTCTTCTGGTTATATACCCAGCAGTGGAATTGCTGGATCATATGGCAGTTCTATAGTTAGTTTTCTGAGAAACTGCCAAAGTGCCACAATGGCTGGATCATTCTACATTCCCACAAGCAGTGGATGAGGGTTCCCATTCCTCCACATCCTCTCCAACACTTATAGTTCTCTGTATTTTTAAGAGCCACTATTCTAATGGGTGTAACATGGTATCTCATTTTAATTTTGATTTGCATTTCCTTACTACCTAGTGATGTTGAACATCTTTTTATGTGTGTTTTTTTATTTGCCATTTGTATTTCTTCTTTGGAGAAGTATCTTTTCAGGTCACTTGACAATTTTTCAAATGGGTTGTTTGTCTTTATATTTTAGAGGTATAGGATTTCTTTATATAGGCTAGATATTAGGCTCTTATCAGATATATGGTTGCCAAATATTGTCTCCCATTTGGTAGGCTGCTCTTTGAATTTACTGATAACATTCTTTGTGGTGCAAAAGTTTTTAATTTTGAGGAGATCCCATTTATCTATTTTGTGATTTGCAACTCATGCTATGGGTGTGAAGTTCATGAAACCATTTTCTATTAAAAGGTCCTGTAAATCCTTCCCTACATAATCTTCCAAGTCCTTGTGGTCTTGGTTCTTATATGTAGATCTTTGATGCATCTTGAGTTGATTTTTGTGTATGGTATGAGATGATGTTTCTCTCTCATTCTTTTGGATATGGATATCCAGTTCTCCAATCACCATTTGTTGAAGAGGCCATTCTCTCCCAGTTGAGTGAGCTTGGTGACCTTGCCAAATATCAGATGACTGTATAAGTGATGATCTATATCAGAACCCTCAGATTGGTCCCATTGGTCGGTCCCATTGGTCGGTAGATTTATCCTTGTGCCAATACAATGCCGTTTGACCACTGTAGCTTTGTAGTATGTTTTAAAGTCTGGTAGTGTGATACTTCCAATTTCATTTTTCTTTTTTAATATGTCTTTGACTGTTCAGGCCTTTTACCCTTCCAAATCAAATTTGTTCTTAGTTTTTCAAATTCATTAAAAAATGCTGTGTTGGAAGAATATTCCCTGTTCATGGATAGGAAGACTAAACATCATTAAGAGATCTATTCTACTTAAACTAATCTACAGATTTAATGCAATCCTAATAAAAATGACATCCTAATTTGCATATCCACAGTCTCTTCCTTAAAATAGTGGCAGCAAGTTGCACACACTGGAGGTGAAGATTCTTTGGTCTTTACCCCTGAGAAAGAGAAACAAACAAAATATTCATTAAAGGATGAAGAAAGAAGAGTTACATACACCAACATGAAAGAATCTTACAAATCTAATCTCGCACAATATATACAATCCTAGAGAGACATACAGCATGAAGTCATTAATGGGTAAATTATGTATGATACATAAAGAATTTCTTACCTCTCTGAGGATTGAGCTTCCCTCAGCTTCTACCCCAATCTCAGGCATCCTTCCCCCTAAATCTTTGAAAGCACATCCAGCCTTAGTTGCTATAAACTTCAGCACTGCACACCCAGAGCTCATCTTGATTTGAGAAAAGAGCACAAACCAAAATGTTTTCACACAACTTAAATGCAAACCACAGGCATTCAGCCATATTTTCTGCTGGCCCTATAAAATTTAAAGAGCAATTGCCCAAGATGAAGATATACCTGTGTGAACGTCTTGCCACATTGTTTTCTGTCATGAGATAGCTGCACTCTAAATTCCTTTAATAAATACTTAAGGATTGATCACCCTGGGACTTATTACCTTTCATGAGAATCTTAAGAGTCCCCATTGTGGGGCAGTTTGGAGGCTGTCCTGGGTAGGCCTCTCTTTATTTCTTCTTTTTGGCATGAGTCCTTCTGCTGGATTAGCGGAAGTCAAATAGAAAATAAACCAAAAAATTCGATAAATTGTTTGGGGGATTGTAAAATGTGATGAACCTTTAATAAAGAGCAAATAATTGATAATCACAAAAGTAAGGGAATTAATTATGTCTGGGTGTGGGGGAAGGGAATGTGTGGTGCATGAAGAATGCACAATAGATATTGTTCTATTTCTTATGTGTTGGTTAATAGTCTATGCTTTGTTTTATAATTATTCTATATAGTTTAGATACAAACTTTTATTTCCTTGAAACTTGGCTAATGCAAGTGAAAAATGAAATTTTAGTTTAGTTTAAATAAAATCAAAATCATCAAAATATAGTAACTAGTGACCACCATATTGGAAAGAACAGCTCTAATGTGTCTGATATTTCATTTTTTAAGTGGTGAAAAATAACTATCTCGGGCAAAGAAATTATTCCAAAAGGGCTCATCTAATACAGAGAAATTATTAAAGAGAAACAGCACAAGAGCTACACAAAGAAACTGGGAGGAAAATCTAAAAGGAAACAACCACATAAACCAGAGTTTATTAATAACACTTCTGAGAAAACCATATATTAGAAAAAATGAAATCTAATTTCACAGTTTGACCCCAAAGTCATAAAGTTGAGGAAGTCATCACCTGTGTAAATATGAGATAAAAGTAGACATCCCAGGGCTCTGGCCGGAACAGGCAAGAGAAAATTTGAGCTGAAATGTAGGTGACTGGGCCCAGAAAAAAAGAATTGACAGTCTCTGATAATGGCATTCTGTGAGACAAAGACATAGTATGAGGGGTATTGAGGTGCTGCGTTTTGATAAAGAATTCTAAAGGTATTCAGTCCTTTAAACAAGCGGTGAAATGACACTAACTCCAGGAGACCCAAATCATCACTGTGATAAAAGGTAGTGTTACTGGATTTTGTCTAGGTCCTTGACTATGCTGCAGAAATGAATTTCAAGAGCATGTTCCATTGATTAGGCCAGTAATTTATTAAGGTAAAGAAGAAAGAGAAATGGGAGAAAGTAACAGAATATGTGTCCCAGGTAGAGAGTAAGGGCCTGAAAAGTGATAAAGAGGACAGATTTATAGACTGCAATTTCCAATTATAAATAATAAATGCCCAAGTTTTACTTGTGTGTTTATCGTTGCAAGGGGGGCACGGCCATATCAGGGCCCAGAAGAGAGAGCTATTTGGATTTTGCTCATGGTTTTTGAACCGTTAATTATTCCTCCCCTTTGCTAATGACACAGGAGGAGTTCCAGATATTCGCTATTTTGATTGATTATCTCACCCATCAGTCACCCAAAAAGGCCTAATTATAAGGCCCCTGGAGAATATCTGGGGATTCTCCTGGCTTCTGGAGGAAATCTCATTCTGAATAGCAGAAATGTCATTGTGAATGGGATTCTCCTGAAGGTCTTCCAGCAGCCATCTTGGGGATATCGATATCCACGTGGACTTCTTGCCAGGTTCCAGATCCATCCATTGATTCTTTATTATAATAGCCTGTTTAGTAGAGCTTTATGGAAGTCAGGTGATCAATGGAGTTTTAGCTCTGGGCTGTCCCAGAGTGGGTCCAGTGGTTACCTTAACCATTCCCATGGTTATTCCTCTATTCCAGAATGCATATTTGGAATAGAAATACTCCGCAACACACAGAATCTCCATATTGATTCCCTCACAGGTAGAGTGAAGGCATTGGTAGTGAAGGACAACTGGAAAACAAAATTGCCTCTAGCTGGAAAAATAGTAAATAAAAGCAATATCTTACTGCTGGAAATATTGAAGACATTACTGCCACCATTAGACATGAAAGTTGCAGGGGAAGTGATTCCCCCCATATCCCCATTCAATTCTCCTGCTTGGCCTCCACAGAAAACAAATGGATCATGGAGGATGACAGGGATTATTGTAAACTTAACCAGGTGTAACAGCTACTGATACAGGTGTAACAGCTACTGATACAGACGTAGTATCAGTACTGATACAGAGGTAGTATCATTGCCTGTGTAAATTAACACCTACTCTTGTAACTGGTATGCAGGTATTAATCAGGTAATTCCTTTTTTTCTTGATGCCTGTTGTTATACATGACCAGAACATTTGTTTACAGTTGTCAAGGCCAGCAATATGTCTTTTTTTTTTTTCCCCAAACTTACTTTTATTTAGCATACATAAGAACCAGGATGCTATCAAAAAAGAAGAGGAATGTGAATATTCTCACTGTCTTGATTTTGTGCTAATCAGGGTAAGCTAAACATTCGCTATATTAGATACCATGCATGTGTCCCCAGACTTAGTTTTTCTCCCTAGGTCTGGTTTTTAAAATGCTGGTAAAAAAACTAAGCCTGATTTATTATATGACCATCCTGTATGGGAAAAGGCTGTAACTTTGTGTATCTTTGGTCAACCATAAGAGATATAGCAGGGGTTCAGATGTGGCTTGGGTGGTTGGGCATCCATCTCCCATATGGAGGAACCTGGGTTGAACCCTCAGGACCGCCCTGTAAAAATTAAAAAAAGAATAATATAGAAGGTGCGTGGGCCACCAGGCCATGCATGAGTGTGCCGCCCGGCCACGCGAGTGGGTGAGCCGTCAGCTCCCGTCTGCAGGTGAGCCACCAGGTCCCACGAGCAAGTGCGCCACCAGGCCCTGTGAACAATTGCACTGCCAGGCCCTGTGTGCAGGTGTGCTGCCAGGTCCTGCGAGCGGGTGAGCCGCCAAACCCCATGTGTGGGTGTGCTTCCAGGACCCATAAGTGGGTGAGCTACCAGGCCCTGTGAGCGGGTGAGCCATGAGACCCCATCTGTGGGTGAGCCGCCAGGCCTCATGTGTGGGCGAGCCATCAGGCCCCGTCCATGGGTGTGCCACCAGGCACCGCGAGTAGGTGAGCCACCAGGTCCCACAAGCGGGTGAGCCAGCAGGCCCCGTGAGTGAGTGCGCCACCAGGCCCTGTGAGCAGGTGAGCCACCAGGCTCCATGTGCAGGTATGCTGCCAGGTCCCGTGTGCAGGTGTGCCACCAGGCCCCATGAGCAGGTGAGCCGCCAGGCCCCGCAAGCCAAACAGAAAGATGATGACATAACAGGAGAGTGACAAAAGGGAGGACCAAGATGAGAAGCACCAAAAAAACAGGAGCTAAAGTGGTGCAGGCGGT
>JAQZBX010078098.1:0-14175 GCA_029593785.1 Cabassous unicinctus
TTTTAATAAAGAATTATCTGAGGAAGAAATGGTATTCTGGGGTCCCTCTATTAATTGAAATAATCAGTTAATTGGGGACCAAAATAAGAATTGAATTACATTAATTCTTTACATTATTTTGAATGTACAAATGTGTTCTAGATCTCTCTGTATCTGCTCTTATTGTGATATGCTTTTTACTAGTTTTTTAAATTGAGAAAATAATACATGTGCAGGCATATTATCCATATTTCATGGATTACTAAAAGCTACACAATGGATAGTAAGCCTCCCTCCCACCTAAGACCCCTTCAGTCTCCTATTCAGAGACAGTCTCACAGTGCAGTCTGGTAAATAAATACATATTTCTTGTCTGAATTGCATTGTTCTTGAAAATATATTTCATTCATTATTATGCTGTTCATTGTATGTTTAACTTTTTATTAAAATCCTTTTGGGTAAGATCACATGTTCTTTTAGTAGAGAGAGGTATTAATTGTGTAGTTGTATGGATGTGTCTTATAGTAAAAACTAGAATATGTGTACAGTTTTATTATGAGAAAGTGGTAGTGGTAGTGCTACGCTGACTGATAAACAGGTTGTTAAATCTGCAGTGTTATAGATTAATTCTTCAAAGAAAAATAATTTCTTTGCATGATACAGTTATAACTTAGTTTTCGTAATGAAAGGCAAACATTATGCCAAAGATAAAATCCTTTCCAAGTTTGGAGTTGGGAAACAAAGCTCACGTGATTTTAAACAATTATGGCAAAAATTATTTTCTGATAGGTGTCAGATAGTAAAATTACCGATTTTCATGTGCTGTTGGCAACATGATCTGAAGTTTTACAGATCATCAATTTTTTTTTAAAGGATATTTAGCCATACAGATTGGGCGGTAGGGATGGTGTAGTTGCAAACAGACCAAGCTTAGTAGAGGCTAAAACTAGGACTTAAAAAAAGAAAAAAATTTGGGAGTTATTTCAAACCTGATATTTAGGTGAGCAATTACAATTAATTCCATTTCATATTTGGAAAAGGCCCTCTCTTCAACTCATACCTTTCAATTTACCCTTAACATAAATAACTGATGTCCACAAATATTTGCCAATTATACACCTTTTTGTAATCTAAAAAGCAGAGGAATTACACACAAATATCTTGGTTTAAGTTTAGGTTTCTTTTGTAATATAATCTTTGAAGTTTCACCCCCCACTTACTAAAGAATAGTAATGAACCCCCTTGCTATATTATAATTGGCAAGGTAAGTTACAATATGGGAGACTTTTTCATTCACTTGGAGTGAGATTTTCCATGTTTCCACAAATAGAAAAATCCATAAATATTTCTTCCTTTGCTTCTGCCACCTCTATTCTAGTCTGTACATGAATGGGTGTAGAATCCTTGAGGGTTTTTGCTTTCTCCTACAGTTACCAGCTGCCTTTCTTACCCCGAGGGAGCAACATGCATCTGCTAGCTACCAGGGAAGCTGTATTAAAAAGAAAAATTACCACTAATCTGCTTCGAGACCAGCCACTTATTATGGTTATGTAGACCAACCATTTGTTATTACTTATGTGTCTCATATTCCACCTGATTTTAAAATGAAATCATAATACCTTTTGGAAGCATAGTAATACATTCTGTTAATTTACCAGTTGGAAATGTTTGGTAATTATAACATATTTTGCTTTTAGATTTGGATATGCAAAAAATAAATGTTTTAGTGCCATTTTAATGTCAAATTGCACATTCCTAAAAAGTAAATGGATTGTCAATTCTCTTTTTGCATCTTTATTCAACACGGTACTCAATTAGGCAGTTAATACTTTTCATTAGTAAAGAGCTTAAAAAGCAAAAAAGGTCTTTTAATTAATTAAATGACACTTTGGAAGTTAAGGGAAATAAAACTGGAAAAAGAATAAATGGAATATTTTTGATAAAATACAAAGAATTTATTGCCTTACTCACCTGATTGATCTCATACACTCAAGCCTGCTTTTTGTCCCCTCTTTTGTTGTGGAAAATTTCAAAGATACACAAAATGGAGAGAACACCCAGTTTCAGCTTGTTTCATCTGTGCTCTCCCATCCCTATACTAGTTTTAAGGAAATCCAAGTCAACCTATTAATATTTGAGTTTGTTTGTCTAAAAGATAATCAAGCCTACATTTTTATATAATATATAATAAGACCTAGCATTCAATCACTGTATTCTGGGCAAACAACTCACCATTAATCTTAGATCAAAATAGGTGCCAATTAAGGAATTGAAGCCACTTAAGAAAATACGGACATTTTTTATAACTCTTAGTATTCATGGCTGATTTTCTTTTCCTCTGTTTAAAATTCAGGCTTTTGAGTTCCAACTGCTTCTTGTATTTTGCTTTTGATTCTTTCCCTGCACCTCCACAAGGGGGCAGGTAAAGGAAGAGTGAAGTGAAAATTAAATGAACCTGATTGGGATTTCATGTTTGTTCACCAATCAGCTGGAGTTGCATAACTGTTTTGGGGGTGGCTTTTTAGAAACAAGCCATGGCTTCTCTTCTTGAAACTACTTGCAGTGTCCCTCCTAACTCTTCAGAGACAAAATGATAATAGATATTAACACAAAGGGGTTAAGCAATAGTTTTTATAAAATGATTTCCTAGGCATTGTCAAAGCCTTTAGTTTTCTCTGTAATGATTTTGGTGTTAATGAAATAGAAATTTGAATTTATATTTAGCTTTTGCAAGCTGTAGTTTTAGATAACTATTGTTAAGGTTTTCCTCCCACTGAATAAGGAAAATGTTGCTTAATGTATTTTAGCTAGGTTAATGCATTTAGTTAATGATTAGCAGTGGCAGGTGCATAACTACTGCCTTTATCCCCAAACAGCTTTCTTATTTCTTAAAAACATCTCGGTATAGCAGTGTCATTGAGTGTATGAATTATGTTCATAAGCTCGTACAAATTTATATGTTTATTTATGTATTGTGTGTGTTTTTATCGTATGTAATGTATGCAAGTAATATAAAGACAGTGTTCTATATTGAGCACCTGAATACCACATAAATTGCTTTATTATTTTTTTAAGCTCTGAAAATTTTAAGTGAGCATTCATAAAGTTTTGTGTAAACTCTTTGGAATTGTATTTGTGCATTGTGATCAGTGAGAAGTCCTTCGTTGGTATAATGTGCTCTTGTTCTTTTTTGGTTTTCCCAGTGATATGTTTCTTTTGGGAAAGTGTTCTTTTTCCAGATATCCTATATGAGACTCACATTTTGTATATAAGGTTTGGCTGTTATAAAATACGGAGGCAAACAGTGGATAAATTTGCAGAAATTGATTCTTCCCGTTTGTATAAATTTTGACAACTCTTGTTATTAGTGTTTTTCCTTCTGTTGCCATCATGTCGAGATCTCTGGTTGTTAAAGTTTCTGTATCCCTGCAGCATGACACACAATTGTAATCAAACTGTTGTCTTACATTCCTGTAGCATTCTTTTTTTTCAGCACTTAATGCCTTTTATTCCTTAGCTTCATGCATGAATTATGTAGCATATGTGAAGAGGCTTAAACTGTTTCCATTACATTCTTTCTGGAGGTTCTTGTTATATTTAGGATATACTTATACTTTAGACGAAGTAAGAATGTTATTGTTGTTGACCTTGACACCAGATAACTGGGCCGACATTATATAGCCATGTTTGAATCCTCACAAAATGTGATGTTAAAGCCAACAGAATCCTGGCGTGAGACTCTTCTGGACAGCCGAGTGATGGAGCTTTTCTTCACAGTAAGTCACCCTGCATCTCTGGTAGGGAGGGCATGGAAAAATGCCACTGGAAAGAATAAGTGCTTTTGTAATTTTCTTAAGTAAAACAGGACAAATTAACATTTCTCCCCTTTAAACCTTCTCATCTGCTTATATAGAAATTGTATAGAAATTTTTTTCCTTATAAAAATGTTATTTAATTTTGAAGGGGTTAATATTGTGAAGCAGAAGTTCTCAAACTTTTTGATCTCGGGACCCCTTCACACTCTTAAGAATTATTGAGGACCCCAAAGAGCTTTTCTTTATAGCTACTGATATTTATGCAAAAAAATTAAAACCAAGAACTTTTAAAAATAGTTTATTAGTTTAGTTAAAGATAGCAATAATCATTGCATCTTAACATAAATAATTTTGATGTTACTGTATTATATATTTTGTCTCACCCATACTGTTTTTACACTATTGCTGACCCACACAGATTAAACACATTAGCACATTACTTTTTTTTAACTTAATAAAGCATAAGTAACATTTTAATGGGGAAATAACTACATTTTTTTTAAAACCGTAGTTTAGTGAGAAGAGTGGCATTGTTTTACATTTTTGCAAATCTCTTTAATGTCAGGATTCATAGAAAACAGCCAGATTCTCGTATTGCTTCTGCATTCAGTCTGTTGTAATATCACACGTCATGTAGCCTCTGGAAAACTCCACGGCACACTTGTATGACAATGAGGACGGAAAAAGCACATACTCTCATAGTATTATTTTGAAAATAGTTTTGACCTCACAGATGACCTGAACAGGTCTTAGAAACCTCCAAGGATCCCTTGACCACACTTTGAGAACTGCTGTTCTAGAATAGTGCTTTTTTTTTTTTTTTTTTTTTTTTAAAGAATAGTGCATTTTTTAGTGTACTAATTATATTCATCAGTCATGGGTTAAATTAGTATTATTGAATAGTAATATATTTCAACTGTAACTTTAATCCTGTTTATTGTTCAGTAAAATTTAAAAGTGAGCAAAATGTTCCCACATTTGCCCATGTGTTTTCCCAATATAACAGTAAAAAACTGGAAAAAAATACATATGTATGTGTGTGCGTGTGCGTGTGTGTTGGTTGCTAATCTGCAGTTAGAGATTGAGTATACAAGTTAAATGTATTGCCTGGGACAAAACTCCCAATAAA
This sequence comes from Cabassous unicinctus, assembly GCA_029593785.1. Classification (NCBI taxonomy): domain Eukaryota; kingdom Metazoa; phylum Chordata; class Mammalia; order Cingulata; family Chlamyphoridae; genus Cabassous; species Cabassous unicinctus. The sequence goes on from JAQZBX010078098.1 coordinate 4,924, forward strand.
GAGCCATTTAAAAAGGGGAAAAAAAACCTATTTGCTTAATCTCAAACAATTATAATTTTGTTTATTCATTTGTTTGGAAAATATTGTTCACTGCCTTTACAAGGGCTTTCCTTTTTTGATTGAACCATATAAAATTTTATAGTTTTGTCGTATGCATTCAGAAATATATCAAACAAGGCTATCCATCTATGGGTATACATAAAAGATGTTTTCTATAGAAACATTCAGACTGAGCATTAATTACCTTGCATTTTCTTTTTTAAATCAGAGAAATGATGGTTTAAATATTTGAAGATCAAAGGGATAATTGTAACTAAATTTTAAATTTTTGTTGCCTGCTTTATCTTACATGAATTGTTTTGATATGCATCCAAATTCAGTACTTTGTATTCACTTGACTGAAAGTAGATCCTGCTCCAGCAGTTTTTGAAAAGGTGAAAAACTTGCTGGCAGTACTGGAAACAACTACACCGAATTTTGAACAGCTGTCCAGACAAACCAGACAGCTGCTCCTGTCAGCTGTGAACTACCACATGCAAATAACTTTTGAATTTGAAGTTAACCCTTTTTTATTTATTTTACCATTTAAGCAGTTTATAAACAATTTTAATTTTGTTATTTGTTACAAAAATGAACAATGGCTAATCTTTTCATTTAATTCAATGTTTGTTTAGTTTCAGTCATGAATTCATTACTTAGTTTAAAGCAGCTTACCACTGGGTATCACTATTTTGCATGATTTGAATAAATACACATAGGTATAATATTGCAAGGGATTAATACTTTAAATATGTTAATCATCTCTGAGTATAGGAGTATTTTATGGTGCATTCTGCACCTCAGAAGTTTGCAAACTTCTTGATTTTTCTTTTTTCCATAAGCTCCTGTAAAAACCACTCTCACTATGTTTTCCTCCTACCTTTTTGACAGATTGTTCCTGACCTCGTTTCTGGTCTCTTCGTTCTGTGCTCCCCACATAAATACTGGTGTTCCTATCTCAGTTCTCAACCTTGCTGACTATGTGCACTCTCCTTGGGCTGTCTCTCCCACACGGAGGACTTGTAGCCCCGCTTTTCCACCAGTGACTCCCAAGTCTATATTCAGCACAGGCCACTACAGAGTTCCAGAGTCATATAATCCAAGTGCTTACTGGACATTTTAATTTGGATGGCCTGCAGACTTCTCAGATTTAACATGTTCCCATGGAATTCATCATCTTACTAACTTGCTTCTCCTTCTTTATTCCTTGTCTTGATGAATAGCTTCACCATTCACCTTGCTGGGTGGCCTGCTAGACTCTTCGCTTCCATTAATCCCTCTGCCTCCTTCCCATACTGAAGTGGTGACTTCAGTTTTTAATTGGTAAAATATAATTTACATTGAATTATTTTTCCAGATGTAGCAACCTTCTTTGTAATACTGACATTGGGAGAAGGGCAAGGATCTACTATATGAGAATGAAAGTTTTATCATGAGTTTTATGTGGTTCATATTTCAGGGAACATAACTTAAGCCTGAACAATATCAGCAGGTACAAGGGACAGTTTTTTATTTTTACTTTATTTATATTATTTATTTTTAAAAATAATAAACATTGGCTAGTCCATTGAGACTCTTCTTTCTTTTGATTCCTCACTTCTCTAACTTCTAAACCAGGCACTAGGAGACATTTTAGCTGTATGAGTAGAGAAGATTGTGATGTGAATTTCTGTTGTTCCAGATTGCGTTGTATCCATTGATAGAAGTACCCCTGGATATAATGTTTAAATGTTGATTAGGTCCCAGGCATGGTGACAAAAATTTAGTTATGGTTTTCAGATAAAGCATTTAAGAATGGGTTGCATTCAGAAGTTCATGAACTAGACAATGTTCACATATGAAATTTTTGTATTATACTTTGCACTTACTTTATAAAACAATATATTAGAATATATTTTAGGAAGCATTTATGATGTTCTAGACCAGGGGTTGGCGAACTTTTTCTGTAAAGGGCTATATTGTAAATTTTTTAGCCTTTGCAGGTCATATAATCTCTGCAACTACTTAACTCTGCCTTTATTGTACAAAAACAGTCATAGGTGACAAGTAAACAAATGAGCATGGCTGTATTCCAAGAAAACTTTATGATTGGACTTTAAAGGTTGAATTTTTAATAATTTTCATGTATCACAAATTATTTTTATTTTTTTCTAACCAGTTCAAAACATAAAACCACTCTTACTTTGTGGACTAATGGGCAGCAAGCCAGATTTGGTCCATGGGTGATGGTTTGCCAGCCCCTGTTCTAGATCAAAGAGGGTAACATATTTTAAGCATGTTAGTGTATCTTTATAACTTCTAGAGACATTTATAATTTCTAGAGACATTTTAGCACTTGTAAATTTCTTAACTAGAGCCTTAAGAAGTTTGGAGATTAAAAATGAATGGAGGGGAGCGAATGTGGCTCAAGCGGTTGAGTGCCTGCTTCCCACATGGGAGGTCATGGGTTCGGTTCCTGGTGCCTCCTAGAGACAGAGAAGCAAACAACAAGCAAACAAACAAGGGAGCCGATGTGGCTCAGTGGTTGAGTGCTGGCTTCCCACATACAAGGTCCCCGGGTTCAATCCCCTGCCCCATACCTGAAAAAAAAAACAAAACCCACCAAACAACAACAAAAATGAAATGGAATTAGTAATTGAATGTGTGCTCACTGTGTCCCGAGCACTGTACCAATGAATACAGTGCTCGGACTGTATTCCGAGAAATGTTTTAACCTCTAGTAATTTATCAATATTTGCAGAGGAAAAGTGAACAGAACCTGAAACAAATAGGAAATAAATGTCCAAAATTATATGACTCAGCAAAGTGCTTATGGAAACCAGAAGATGGCCACATAGGGCCACGTAGGTAGATTAAAGTGAATAGTTACCATATAATTTCTTCATTAAATATACATTTTCCTTGGCTATTTTAATTATGTTAGATCACAAATGAAGCATCTTTAAAATTTTCGACTATTGTTACTACTATAAAATTAGGTAGCAGTATTTTGAGAACGTTTCCCTTATACGATATACCAGGTCTTTTTACCATCAGTATTGCATCATTGAAATAACATCTTGATGAGCTTTAAAATTAATATAAATGTAATTTAATTGAAATTTTAATAAAAATTTAGCATCTGTTAATAAAATAGCAATGCTATAGGATAAAATGAAATTCAAACAAAGGAATTGTGGGCAATTTCAATAGTTAAAGAGTATGCTTGTATATTAGTTGAATGAAAGATTATCTAGGGATTGAATGGTATATTGGTTTTCTAATTCTGCAGCTATTTACTTCTACCAAAGCAGCATCTATATACTCTTGATTGAACTTGTCTGCTAACTTTAGCAAGAAGCTGTAGCTAGGCATAGTTAGCATAATACAGATGACTGTCGTTGTTGCTGTTTTTAGAAGTAGCAGTATGTCTGACTGGCTGGCATCTGTTTCTCTCTTTGTCATAACATGCTGGAGGCAGTTCAATTTTCAAAATGTAGGAAGCCCTCGGTTAAAAGTTAATTGATATGTTTAAAATCATGGCCTATGATGTAAAGTGGACAAGGGACAATTTTCAAATTTAGTTTAATTCAGAAATTAAATCTGTTTTCTACAGATAACCAGCAACAGTGAATTTTTCTCTTACCTCATTCGGCATGATAGACACGTGACACTTACAAAAGAAGAATTTATATTTATGGATTAGTAATTCTTTCTAACAGGTACATCGAAAAATCAGAGAAGATTCAGATATGGCACAAGATTCTCTACAGTGCCTTGCCCAGTTAGCTTCTCTGCATGGACCCATCTTCCCGGATGAAGGATCACAAGTTGATTATCTAGCACACTTCATTGAGGGATTACTGAATACTATCAATGGGTAGGTATACTTGCCCTTTATAGCTGAAAAAGGAACTTGGAGTTTTTTGTGTTTAGCTGTGGAGGAAAAAGAGGAACTAATGATTTGTCCCCTCTTTTTATATTTTGAAGTAACATATTGGTAATTTGAAATTAATACACAGACATACCTTTGAACATGAGTAGGTCATAATATTTGCATGTCTGGAAATGAGTTATTGTAACTTTTCTGGTACTACTACTTAATAATACTCATTACTTGATTTGTAGAATTGAAATAGAAGATTCTGAAGCTGTGGGGATCTCCAGCATTATCAGCAACCTGATAACTGTGTTCCCTCGAAATGTTTTAACTGCCATTCCAAATGAACTTTTCTCCTCCTTCGTTAACTGCCTCACACACCTCACTTGTTCTTTTGGGCGAAGTGCTGCATTGGAAGAAGTGGTGAGTGACTATTCTAAAATAAATGGTTTCAGTTTTTATAAGGAAATTTGCTGTGTTTTTAGAACAGGTCTCATGACAATTAATTGTTTTTAACAAGTGTTAGAATTGCTTTTGTGTTTATATGTGCAGATTATTTGGCAACGTTTTTGGAAACATGACTTTAAAAATGTATGGATTAAAATCATTTTAGTGGATGGAATGTATTGGTCTTAAGTTTTAATTTTGAGGTAATTTAGTAGCTGGACATAGAAAATGGAGTGAAATACATTAAAAATTATTTGAAAGCCCATCTTAACAATAAAAATTTTAAGTTAAAGTGATGCTGCTAACTTGATGGTATGGTTATGATTGTGGGATTCCTGAAATTATCATCTTCAGGAATGTTCTAGTTTGGACTTAACTGGAAATTATATAAATATAATTTGGTTCAAATAGTTGTCACCATGCTTATTTTGATTAGACTGTGCTCTATTTTTTCGTGGTATAGTTTAATAGTATATCTTGGTAGAATTTAATTTACGTTGTAAGTTAGCTACAATAATAATACTAAATATAATACTAAAAATAAATAATACTTAGGCACAAGTTTTCAGGTATGAATTTTCCAAATTTTATTTCTAAATTTAGAAAACTTGTACCAGAACCTCTTAACAGCATAGCTGCTTTTTTTTTTACCGGGAGGTCCCGGGGATCGAACCCAGGTCCCTCCATATGGGAGAAGGACGCCCAACCATTTGAGCCACATCTGTCCCCATAGCTGCTTTTTAAGCTACTGTTTAGGTACAATTAATCACAGAAAAAAATGCTTTATTTTACAAAGTAGTTATTAAATCATTAAAACTAGTTTTTCTTTTTACAGAAGTAAAAAGAATATTTGTATTCTATTAAATTTCCAGGTTAAATCCTGGGTTGTTTGGGTGGGGGTCTGACAAAATATATTTGAGTTTATCATATTCCTTCGAAAGTTGTTCAGAGAATAAAGAACTTCGGAAGGATTGTGTTTATCTAGTTGGGCACTTTAGTTATTTGAAAAGAAAATGAACCATGTCAGACAGGCATTTAGGTGTTTGAAAGAATGTAGGCAGTGGAGAAATAGAAGTGTAAAGGCATCAAATGTGGGATTTGAATTTCTCAGGGGGAAATTTATGTTCTAAAAAGGGAAATCCAGGGATTTTGTAAGTATTTAAGCTTTACTCAAACCCCTTTCAAATCATCACACATTCTGCATCAGTCATTTTCATTTAACATGGTTTCATCATGTTTTGTACTTCCCCCTTGATTTGTTTGTTTTCTCTCCTAAACCAAGTGGATTAAACAGCATATTGGTCACATATTTAGCAACACAACTAACTACCTTTTAAGTTTCTGGTTGCAGGTTAAGAATGTTCCTAAACATTTTAAAGAAGAATTGCTGGAAAATATATGACACTGTTTGCTAAGTTTAATTTCAGAATTTGTTTTGACCAGGAGACTGACAAACTTGGCAAAGAAATAGTTTTTTCTGCCAAGATTTGATATAGGAATATTAGCAATTATAAAAAACAACAACAACTAGATACACTTTTAGAGAAGTATGTATGAAGCTTTGTTTCACAGAAAGGCATGTTCTAGTTATTATGTAACTATTAGAGGTTTTATTTCAGAAAAGTGTGATTTCTTTTAATCTTTTGATCTGTTTATGATACTGATAAAAAGTATTTTTAAAACTAACTGGTCACCTGTTGTAAAGGACAAAGGGAAAAGATTTGCCTAAAGGCTTGCATTATTATAGAAGCCAGGTGGCAAGGTTTGGTGGGGTTGAAGGCTAAGGGTGGCCCTTGCAAAATGAGTTGCCTGAAAACTAAATGGGTACTGTTCAATGTCATGGCTACCCTGTGTGGTTTTCATTAGATCTTGTGTGTGTTGGGGAATGTGCAGCTAACAACAGAAGCATATAAACAAATCTAGCCAAACTATACTGGTCTTCTGGAATAGGGACCATGCCATCTTCTGTTTCCTTGGGCACCCTATAATTGTAATATTAGTCCATAATACACAGTTGTTGACCTGTCAGCTGCATAGGTTCTCGAGGTTAAATTAATTTGTGCTTTAAGGAGCAGCTAGAAAAAAGTCAAAATAACTAGCTAATGAATTAATGTCTTTTGTGTTTGACCCTCAAAGACTTCTAAATCTTACTTTTTAAACTGGACATTTCATGAAGTTTTACTTGTAACAGTTCTGTCATTTTTCTCTATTATTACCATTGGCCTTAAGTAATACTGCAGTAAGAAAAAAATCTAAATATTGCTAGCAGGTAAATAATGGCATAAATCATATAGGTTTCAGTCTTTGATCATTCCCTGTTAATTTTTACACTGTGTAATACAAATTTTGTTTATGATCTGCCATTGGACTTGGGGATTGTACCAATGCCTGTAAAATTTAAACTTTTTATGAAATATTTTGTTCATATAGAGTAAAATTCTTAATGTGCTTATAAAAAATATAAAGCATAATGAAATGAGCAGTTGTGTATTAATCACTGAGATTAAGAAATAATATATTGATAGAGCCTTTTTTCCTACATTTACCTCCTGTTATTCCCCCTCCTGTTATTGCAAGCAAATTTTTCCTCATATAAATATTTCTACCAAATAATTCTTTCCATCATGTTTGCTAGCAGATGCTGCTAGTGAACTACCCAGCCAGTGTTTTCCACATGTTTTTCCAGCTTCTACAGTCTGATCACTTGAATTTGTTTTAAATCTGAAGTCCTTGTAAACAGTAAGAGAGTAAGTACTAGCAGTCTCAGGCTGGAAATAGAGATCCCAAAGTTAAGTTTAAGGAATTTATTAAAGGTTATTCCTCAGAAATAATAATTTCTGTGTGAAGATTAATTGCCCATACCATCTCATTACACTTACATCCATGAATTATATACTTTTCTTAACTCATGTAATTTATGTTTACATATGGAGATATTCTTAATGAGCAACAGAAAGAGTTTTCCAGTTTCATGAAAAATATTTGGAGTTGTCAAGTTGTTTATTTGTTTTTGTGGGGGGAAAAATTGATTGTAGTGGTAAAGGTTATACCCAATGTCTGATAGTAACCATGGTACTATGGTACTTAGGAGTAGCTTTGGAGTTTTTCACAATGTAATAATCAAAATAACTTAGAAGTATTCTAGCATAAGATTTATCTTGTATACCTTTACAGTATTTTATATTAGATTTTAATCTCAGAAATTCAGTTCAGTGTCAAAAAAATGGCAGATTCATGTACTGAATGTTTTCTTTCCAAATCTTCATTTGATGGAATTTTCAAAAATAAAATTAAACATTATTTTGGAACTATATACTCAACATAATTATCAAAACCTGGAAGTTTCACATTTCTCCTCTGACTGAAAAGCTCCAGATATATAAACTCCTCTGTACACTTGCAAATTAGTTATGAGCCTTGAAGTATAAGTGCCGATCTCACGTTCTGATCACCTTCTCCCACTCTCCACTCCCAAATGCAGCAAAGAGGGGTCAAGTAGTCTCAGCGGCTCTAAACCCCTCTCCAAAGCCTCTCTGGCAGCAGGCCTGACAATGCCCCGTGCATGAGCACATCGTGTCTAGCTTGGCCTTCTGAATCATCTCTGTGCACGTGCTGCTAGCTGGGCTCCTGGGTGTGGGCCAGCGCAGCCGTGGAGCAGGGCCAAGGTATTATGAAAAAGCACTAGCTTAGGTTTCAGTTCTCTATGAGCAGACTGAAAGATTTAGGAGCCAATTGTCATCAACCAAATTTCTCACCCTTTACCTGATGAGTTAAACTTGTATTGGTATCCAAAAGGAACCAGAAAGCTTTTTAGAAGCCCATAATTCCTTATTTTAAGTCACTATCCAGTGACTAGGAACTCAGTCTAACTTAGAACCTTCGGTTTTGTCTAATAACTGCTTTATAGAAGGGATTGTTGAGAGCTCTTTCAATGATAACAAGGCTTATAAGGCTTTTACATTTTCTTTTTATCTTTCTGTATGTAAATAATTAAATTATGGTAGCGTTTATTAGATATGTACTAACAAAGATAGTTCTTAGAAAATGTCCTGCTTTTTCCTTTAGAGATTCCTCAGGCCACCTAAATGCTATTCCATTTAGATGATTTCCTCTTAAGATATGTTACCCATCTGTTTATTTTGGCAAGATAAACTGTTAAGACTTAACAAATGATGTCTGCAAAGCACATGCTTTGTTAAGTATATGAACAGGCCACAGTTGTTTCTATGGGAAGAAACTATCTTATTCATCTCTGTATTCCAGCATTAGCTCTTAGCATTCAGTAAATTTTTGTTGAATGAATAAAACCACTTCCTGTTGCTAATAACAAATTGAGCACTGTGCTTGGCCATTTGAGCACTGTGATCGTTTTATAATCCTATCTTTAGTTGTCAAAACCAACCTGAAGGAGCTTGTCATATCTGATCCAGACAAAAAAATTGTATCAGATACAAAGTCCTTTGATGCACAAATAATTAAATGATTATTTGTGAACCCATGACTCAATTCAAGAACTTGATTGTTAGCAGTACAGTTGTTGATATTACCACTGTGCTCCATCCCAATCCCATTTCCTTTGCTACTTCTGTTTCCACACCCCACAATAGAGATAACCACTCTTTTAAAATTTATTATTCCCTTGCTTAAAACTTTTTATCATATATACGTATCTATAAAATACGCCATTGTGTGAATATTATACCACAATTTGTTTTTCCAGTCTGCGTTAGACGATGATTTTATTTTTATTTTTATTTTTTTTGAGATACTGGGGCCCGGGTATTGAACCCTGGATCTTGTATGTGGGCAGCTGGTGCTCAACCAGTGAACCACGTTGGCTCTCCTGGGTTGTGTTTTCGTTTGTTTGCTGTTTTTTTTTGTTTGTTTGTTTGTTTGTTTTTAAGGAG
>JAQZBX010078099.1:0-14173 GCA_029593785.1 Cabassous unicinctus
TTAACAGAATTGGATAAATACTAATATTTTTCTTCCTCTCCAAACCATTTTCCAGTCTATATTGTTTGCATTGGATATTAACTTATAGTTTACAAGATCAAAATTTACTGGTATTTTATAGGTTTTCTGCTCATCTTCATAAATATAACATATCCTTTAGCAATACCTTTAAGCAATTAATTTTTCTCAAATTGCTTCATTTGTGTCAGCCTTTTCTCCCCAACAAAATTTTCTGTTTCTTGTGGACAAGAACTATAAATTTACTCCTAACTCAATGTATCTGCCATTTCTGAGCTTAGGATTTCTCTGGATTCTTCAACTGCAGTCCTCTCTTGTGCATAATCAGAGATGCAGCTTTCCCACTCAATTTTAGATCTTAGCACACTCCCATTCTGTCACTCAATGAGAAACTCATCAAAAACTCTGGTGCAATTATGCTTCTCCTTCTCACTCTTAGTAGTGTTATGGATATAATCCCTCCTGATCTAATTTACTGTCATTTCAATGGAATTCTGGGAGAGGAGGAAAGTAAATGTGTACTCAGTTCACAATCTTGAACTGAAAGTCCATCTTGATCCTTTATTTATCTCCATTTTGTCATTACATTATCATATCATATGTATCTTTGTTGTAAGCTGCAATGAATCTTTTGTATACTGAGGTTAGATAAAAATAAATTCTTTATTGAGTATCTACACTTGAGTTCAGCCTGGTGTTAGGTGCTATGCAGGATGTAAAGATGAGTAATTTATGAGTAGGAGTAAAAAGTGGTTATGAATTGAAGTTTGAAGCCCTATCTTCAAAATAGAAGGGCCTCTTACCTTACTATCCCCATTCAACCCTGGGAAAGCTACGTAGCAGCAGCATTTACCCCAAAGCTGAAACCAGAGACCTTGTCTCTAAAGAAACTTAATGGCCTGAGACTGCATGGGATCCTAGTACAGGTGCTGATAACTTAAAAAACCATTTTACTACTTCTGGCCTATGGGTGGTTCCTACACTATTTGCTCCTTGCCAGGGCACCGTAAAGTGACGCCACCCACCTATATGGAGTACCTATGGAGATAGTTCTCTCCTGCAAAGGAAAGATCTGTTGGTTAAACAGATCTACACAGTGGCAGAGGAAACACACTAGCTTCCTATATTTAATCTATTAATTAGTAAACCTTTACTCATGAATATGAACAAAGAACCAAAGATGATCACCCAACATTTGAAGAAAACTATCAGCACCAGGTTTATGGAAACTGTATTTTATGCATGATTTTCTGTAAACCTACAACTTCTCTAATAAAAAATAATAATAAAAATAAAGGAAAATAACTTCAAAAATAAAAACAAAAACAACCTAACAGCAATAAGCTGAACAAACACTACAAATGATCCGAGGGGGAAAAAACAATTCAGATGATGGAATAAACTAAAAATCAAACAAACTTCTAGTACATATTCTCAAAGAGATTCAAGCAGAAACTGCATCTATTTAAAGAAATTCAGGGTATTAGATGATGAGATTACAGAATTATTTTTAATTGCCTTAGGTCTGATAATTGTATTGCAGTTGTGTAGGATAATGTCTTTACTTTTAGGAAATGCATATATAGGTGTGAAATGTCATAAGGTCTGAAACTAAATTGTTCAAGAAAAATATATATAGTGATTGTATTATTGTACTAATCTTATGATATTTCTATATTTTAAAAACCTAATAAAACTTTTAGAATGTGAATTTTTAAAATTCAGGTTGCTTTAAAAATGGAGCAAAAAATACGAAATTTTGAAAATTAATGTAGGAGGGGGGGATGAAATATTACAAAAATAGAATCATAGAAGAAAATTTCCAAGAGTTGAAAAGACTCCAGTCTTCTGATTGAAAGGTCACACCAAGTGCCCAACACAAATTTAGAAGGATTTTAAAATTTATTTTTTCTAAAATAAATTTTAGAAAAACAAGTATAAATACAAAATAACAAAAGCTTCCAGGGAGAAAAATATAGATTTCTTACAAACAAATGAGAATCAATTTGGCATTAAACTTCTCATCAGAGGCATCTGATGTTAGGAGAAAAAAGACCAAAGCCTTTAAAATTCTGAGGGAAACGGAAGCGGTTGTGGCTCAAGCGAGTGGGATCCCATCTACCATGTGGGAGGTCCTGGGTTCGATTCCCAGGGCCTCCTGGTGAAGGCAAGCTGGCCCGCACAGAGAGCTGGCCCGCACAGAGAGCTGGTCCAACAGGATGACACAACAAAAAAGAGACACAAAGGAAAAAGACGACAACAGACACAACAAACCAGGGAGCTGAGGTGGCTCCAGCGATTGAGTGTCTCTCTCCCACGTTGGAAGGTCCCAGGATCGGTTCCCGGTGCCTCCTAAAGAGAAGACGAGAAGAGAAGAAAAGCAGACACAAAAGAACACGCAGCAAACGGACACAGAAAGCAGAAAGCAAGCGCAGGCGGCAAGGGGGAGAAGTAAGTAAAATAAAATAAATCTTAAAAAAAAAAAAAAAATTCCAAGGGAAAATAATTCCCAACTAGGAACTTGGCATTCAAAAGTGAGTGCAGAATAAGGACATTTTTCAACAAAGCAAGGACTTAAAAGTTTCTCATATTTCAATCTCATAGGTCCTCAGTACATTTTGATTAGAATTAAATACATTTTAATTTTATGAAGAAAAGTTTAAGAGGAATCACATCATTATTTTATATTTGATTGTGAAGTTTAAGATGGAAAGTTTAAATGTTTTCCACTTATCTAGGTAAAACAATAAGTAACTTTAAAACTTACCTTTTCTAGTATTCTTTTAGCAAATACTAAGTTTTTCCAAAGAACTTCTGGGAGGGTTCCAGGTACACAAATAAAACAAAATGTGGGGAAGGTTCTCTATCAGTCTGATTCCAATATCCCTCCCAGTTACTGTCTCATTCTCTGCTTCTATTCCTGGTAAAACTTGAAAGAGTTGGTTTTGTTTGTTTTTTTGTTTTGTTTTGTTTTTTGTCATTCTCTCCATTTTCTCTCTTCCCATTCACTCTTCAAACCATTCCCATTCAGTCTTCTATCCCTACCATCCCACTGAAACAACTCTTGTCAAGGCCACCAGTGACTAATATGTTGCAAAGTATATTAACTATCCCCATCTCTCTAGACCTCCCAGTAACATGTTCAACCTCAATGACAACTTTGTCCTTGAAATGCTTATTTCTCCTTGTTCCTGTAACACCACATACTTACCCTGTTTTATTTTTCTACCTCACTAGCCACATCTCAGTCTCCTTTGTTGGCTCCTGCTACCCCTGGAGCTTGGTCCTTGGACTTTCTCTTGCTTATCCATTTTTTCTCCCAAAGTTAATCACTTCCAGCCTCATGATTTACAATACCATCCATATGTCAACAACTCTCAAATATTTCTCTCCCTTGAGCTCCAGAGTCCACTTAATATCTCTTAAAGGTATCATAGGCATCTCAAACCTAACACTACCAAAGAAGAACCCCTATTCCTTCCCACCCTGAGGTCATTTTTACCCAAGGCCTTCCTTATTTCAGTAAATGCCAACACCATCCATGCAGTTCTTCAAACCAAAAGCCTAAGAGTCATTAAATCTAAGGTGGTTAAGAGGCTATGCTCTGGAGCCAACTGGCTTGAAATAAAACTCTGTTATTTATATTTAATATATGATTTTGGGCAAATTGGGGTTCCTGTGAGAACTATATGCTTTAAAATAAGTAAAGCACTTAGAACAGTAAGTTCTAAATAAATTACCGTAGTAAATTTATAATACTGTTAATTCCTCATTTCCTAATTCCCATTAATGAGTCAATTCTACACTCAAAACATCCTGTATCTGGGAGCATATGTGGCTCAAGCAGTTGGGCCCCCACCTCCCATGTGGGCAGTCCCGGGTTTGGTTCCCAGTGTCTCCTAAAAAACAAAAAAAAAAGGAAGAATAAGCAACAAGCAAAACAAACAAAAGGAAAAAAAACCCAGGGGGGCTGATGTGGCTCAGTGGTTGAGTGCTGGCTTCCCACATGTGAGGTTCTGGGTTCAATCCCCAATGCCCGGACCTCAAAGTAAGAAAACAAACTAACAAAAAAAACCTCTTTGCTGACTCTCTCCACTCACCTTAAATAAATAAATAAATAAATCCTGAATCTACTTCTTTCCATCTCCTCTACTGCTACCTTCATCCAAGCCACCTGCATCCCTATGACTATTACAGCTGTCTTATCTTCTCCCTGCTTGTTTTTGCTCCCATGATCCATTTTCCACAAAGCAACCAAAATGATTCTTTTAAAATATAAACTAGATATAATTCCTCAGTTTAAAATCCTCCAATTTCTCCCCATTATACTTAGAATAAAATCCAAACTCCTTACTTTGGTCTTAAATGCTTACATCAGTGGTTCACAACCCTAGTCGCATAAGACAGTCATCTATGGATCTTTAAAATTATTAATGTTTAGGCCCCATCCTGGACCTCTTAAGTCGAATCTCTAGGTGTGATGCCCATCAAAATTTAAAAAGCCCTTCAGGTGACTTTTATGTATAGCCAGGGCTGAAAAACACTACCCTAAATAATCTGGTCCCCTATCTATTTCTCCAGTCATGGTTCTTTCCATTCACTAAATACCAACAAACTGGCCTTTTTCATTTCCCCCAGTGTTCCAAGTTTGTTTGTACCTTAGACAATTTGTACTATTTTTTTCTGCCTAGAAATCTCTTCCTCAGATCTTCTCATGGTCCTTCCCATCATTCAATCCCAGCTTAAAATATTAGCTCCTTTATTAGACCTTCTCTGACATCCAATCTAAAATAGATCCCAGATAGCTCTTTGCTTTATTTTCATCAAAGCACTTACATGTATTTATTTTCTTGTTTGTATGTACCGTGTTTTTTTCCCCACTAAAATGTAAGCTCCAGAAAAGTAGGGGAGCTTGTGTGAATTGTTCACTCAGTGTTCTCGGGATGTACACCATGCAAATAATAAGTGTTCAAGAAATATTTGTTAAATGAATGAATGAGTAAATAATGGGTATGCTTGGAAACTAGCTGCCTCAAGGATGTTTGCCATAGCTTAAAAGTAATGTTTATTTCCTTTTGTTTTATGAGTATTCCCTTCGAAAGGGCTGGGCCCTAGCATTGCAGCACTCTTCCTCTGCAAAGGATGTTAAATGACAGGATCTATATCAATACTAGACCCAGAGAGCAGCCAAAACCCTTATATTATTATAAGGGTTATTATATTAATAACGATATTATATTAATAACCATTTCACTCTACATCCTTTCTCTTGTCCTCCCTCTAATTTTTCCACCAGAATTGTCAACAAATTCAAACTGACTGATTTAAATAATATTTAATTTAGTTTCCACACCAAGATTCTAGTACACAGGTTAACAAAGAAACAAGTGATTCAGGGGTAATGTGTAGGAGAATGCAAAAGAGAAAAAATCCACTGCCAGGTAAACAACTTTGGATTGAAAAGAATTTTCCAATTTGAAGTGTGATACTTCAAATAGGCAATAAATTGAACACAGAATGCGTCCCAAATAGGTAAACATAAAACAACTTCATGGTTCCCCTGCCTAAGACAGTGTAAGACATTTTAAAGGAAATAAAAATATCTAAGTGATTGATCAAGACTACCCCTTACTATTTGTCTAAGACCTAATAGTACCATTTTGCATCCAGAAGTGAAGGTATTACCTTTGGGATATCTCCTTTAATACCTGGGGGGAGCCGCAGGATCCAGAAGTTCCTATTTCTCAGCAGATTCTCCAAGTTCTCCAGCCGCCTCTGCAGCAGCCCGTATTCCTGCAGCAGAGTCCCCAGCATGGCCCACTTGCCATCCAGTTGGTTCCCAAGCTCAGCTACTGTCTTTTCACAGCTGGCTAACTTCTTCTCTGCCGTCCCTGTCCGCCCTTCTAGGTGTAGGAGTCGTCGACTGTGGACCTCCACCTTTCTCTCTATGGCCTGCACAGCTGCTACCACGGTCCATAGGGAGATAGCTGCTGTTTGCAGATGTGCCTCATTTGCTGCTGGGGGTGTGGGAAGAGGTAGGGGCTGCAGGGATGTAAGGCACTCAGAGTCCCATTCGGAAGTCTGTGGACAGTGGAGAGATGAAACAAGACATTGAGTGTTAGAAGGAACCCTAATTCCAAACTAAAATCAGATAAGGGCTGCTTAATTTCTCAGCCCAGACTAATCTAAATATAGTTCTAGTACAGGGGGCATAAGCCTCATCTTTCTGAAGCTCAGTGGCATCAAAAAGCCAAGATAACTGCTTTGGCGATTCAGAGATCAATTAGGTAAGACAGTGAATGCGTGAAATTAGATCCTTAAGAACCAGCCTGGCATATTCCCTAGGATGTAAGACCCTAGAGCCAATCATCCACAGGTTCAGATTGCTGCTTATCTTCTGTCTCTGGAAAAGGCCTAAATGTGCAGAGATACTTTTCTGGTTTCATTGAGCTCAGTGCCCTT
Organism: Cabassous unicinctus; assembly: GCA_029593785.1. Classification (NCBI taxonomy): domain Eukaryota; kingdom Metazoa; phylum Chordata; class Mammalia; order Cingulata; family Chlamyphoridae; genus Cabassous; species Cabassous unicinctus. The sequence goes on from JAQZBX010078099.1 coordinate 6,481, forward strand.
TGAAAAATCCCTTCTATACTTATGTTTTGACTTTTTTTACCTACCTGGTTACAAACCACAATTTGTAATAATCATTAGTTATTATTAATAATTTAATAAGCCGAGAATGTTGAGTCTGGAGAAAACATGACAGTTGTTTTCAAATATTCGAGGGTTATAAAGCAGAAGGCAGAACAAACTTATTTAATCTTATCACTCCAGAGGGCAGAACTGATCAACATATGGAATTTTCAGGCAGGCAAACTTTGGCCTATAATTTTTAAATTAGATCTCACCAAGAAAACCACAGGCTTCCCCATCATTAAAGATACTTAAACAAAGAGTGGTATAAAAGGAAGAAATTCCTACAACAAATAGGAGGTTGAATTAAGATGACCTCTACAAAGTTTTCTAACTCTATGAACTTGAATAAAGCATTCTCTGGCTACAACCTCCCATCTTTCCAGCTCACTCACTCCCTTATTCTCATTTCATCTGGTCTGCAATCCCATTAATAGCTCCAGTCCCTTAGCCATTCCATTTGTTCCTAGCTTATCAGCCTATGCCTGGCTTTGCTTTCTTCCCCAGATGATCATTTCAACCCTTTCACTCCATTGGTCTTTCTGCTCAGCTACCCTTCATCTTTGAATCATTCCCAGTGTTCTCATTCTCCATTCCTGTCAGTAGGCTGTTAAGCCCTACTAAAAGAAATCACACAACTGGGTAAACTGGCGTCAACACACACCAACGGTCTCTAATCTCAGCAGGGACCTCAATATTGCCCAATGCCCTCTATGTTTCTTATCCCATTCCATAAAGTGGTAACTATAAACCTTCAGCATGCTCCTTAGACTTTTAGTACAATGTTTCCAAGTTAATATGCCTGGAGACCTTACAGAAATGCAGCTTTTGATTCAGTAGGCCTGGCAGGAAAATTGAGAGTCTGCATTTTTAACATGCTTCCAGTTGATGCTGATGTTGCTGATTCAGGAAGCACAATAGAGTAATAAGGCTCTATCCACTCCAAGAAGACCACTCACTCTCAGGAAATGGCCTAGCCTCCTAATTTGAGGATAAAATTAGAGTCATTAGACGTAAACTCTTTCAACTTCCTCTTCTTTTCCTTCACACCCCTTCTCACTTCAAACTTAGTTAACTTTAACCATACTTTCTTCTTTCCTTCTCAGGGGGAAAAGGTTTATCCTATCCAACACGAGACCCTCCATTTATGCACTGAATGACATCCCCTTCCACCTTTATAAGTACATTGTTTCTTTCTTTTTTATCTTCAATAATTCAGTATCTTCTGATTCTTCTCCATAAAATAGACCTGCACTGTCCAATATGACAGTCACTAGCCATAAGTGGACACTGAGCACTTGAAATGTGGCTAGTTCCATTGAGATGTGCTGTGATTATAAAATATACACCAAACTTTGAAGATTTAGTATGGGGAAAAAATGTAAAATATCTCATTAATTTTAAAATATTGATTACATGTCAAAATATTTTTAATATATTGGGTTAAGTACAAAATATCATTAAATTAATTTCACCTGTTTCTTCTTACTTTTTAAACGTGGCTCTAGAAAATTTAAAGTTATACATGTGGCTCCCATTATATTTCTGTTGGACAGTGCTGGCCTAGACACATGATCATCTCTGCCATCTTAGAAAAAAAATATTGGAAAAATGAAAAATAGGTTCTGGAGTAAAGATGGCATTCCTCTCTGCTCTATTTCTCCATCCACTGCTACTGCTCCCTCTTTTTCCTTCTGAGTCAAACTTCTTCCTTTTTTCACTTTCCAGTCACTCCCCAATGGACCAGTGTGACTCCTGACCCACTAAAATGGCTCTCCTTGAGTAACCAAAAGCTTCCTGGTTGGTAAATCCAAGGAATACTTTTCAGTCCTTATGTTAGTTGACTATTCCCTCCTCATTCTAAATGGTTCTTGTGTGCAGTCATCACTGTAGCCCTAGCAACTGGTAGAGCACTTGGCACACTGTAGGCCTTCAGTAAACATTCACTGAATGAATAAACACACATATAAGGCTAATTCCATCCTCAGAGTCTGTGCCAGTCATTCATTCAACGAATATTTATGGAGGACCTCCTGTATGTGTCTGGCATTGTTACCTACTAGGCAAGGGGGATTCTTGTCCTCACCAAGTCTGGTGGGAAGGGATCTTCAACACAAATTTTACTGTTACCACCACACCTGCAGACTGTGTACGGCTCAGGTAGACTGCACTGACAATGATTTTGTGAGACAGCTCCCAGAGCTGTGAGAATGACTGAGTGATTAGAAAACAAACAACACTTCCCTGTTTCTGACAGGGCTGACACGAAGCCTCTCTCTGTCCTTTCTCACTCATTCTTCTTTAAATACTGTAAAAGAATCTCTCCGTTTAAAATCTCCAAAGCAAGTAATTCCTGTACCTCACAATTGGAAGATCGGGGGTTTCAGTGTGAGGGGCAAAGGGCAATTCCTCTTTAGAGCAGCGCTCAATTTTAGCTGCTATGCCTGATGTGGGAGGTCTCACATCCAATCACTCAGGCCCCTTCCCCGGGCCAGCTGCAGCTACAAAAACCGGGTGCGACAGGCGAAATGGCAGCGCCGAGATTCCTTCCATCCGGCTGCTCTAACCTCTGCTATAATGCGCCTGTTCTCGGCCGCTCCGGTCGCCACTCGGGCCCCCGGGCCTCCTGCTTCCCGCCCTCCTGCTCTCCGAGGTCTGCGTCGCATAGCTGGAGGCACCGAGACCCTCCCGGGCTCACAGCACTCCTCGGGGCCGCCCTTACCGGAGCCGGAGCCGCCTCGGCCATGGCCCTGCGCTGTTCTGCCGGGACCTCGGGGAGTCGCCGCCACCGCCGCGCGCGGCCACACGCAGGGTCAGCCTCCCGGCCCTCTCCGCAGGCGGTGCTGCGGGCTCCGGCCCTTCCTTCCCCGCCGCTGGCTCTTGCGCGGGACTGTCGGCGCTTGGGCTGCACCCGACGCTCTGGGCGGGCAGGGATACCGCAGGCAGCGTTCCGGGGCGGCAGAGGGGCTGGGCTGGGTTGGCAGCCGACCCGGACGGAGCTCAGGTCGCGAAGCAAGGCACAGCCGCACTCGGCCCGCAGCGGCCACTCAGCTGTCGCTTTGTGGGCACCGAGTGCACCCTGGGAACGTCTCCTGCCTAGACTCGCCTCAGGCTCGCGCCGCACAGCAAACAGCGGCCAGCGCGCCCCCTGCTGGCCCAGGCGTGCCGCGCGTCCCTGCGCTTCCAGCACGCTCCCGACGCGCGCCCTCGGCCACAAGGGCTCCAGGGGTAGGTCGGCCCCTTGTGGTTTTGTCGGCTTCTGTTTCTGTGTGTTATTTCCTTGAACCAAAGTGTGTTCTGTTTTCTCATATATCCCTGAGAGTGTCCAAATAGATTGTAGTTAGGCCCCATGCGCAAACCGGGGGCTATTGTGGGGAGTTGTTTTTCTTTATAGAAATCCAATCACACATTTACCAAAGGGAAGCCTGTGTCCCTAGATGGCAGCCAAATTTAAAAAGTTGGAAATGCGCACAGCGGGAGAGTCTGATGGAAGACAAGGGCCAAAGGGAACCAGTGGGTTAGAATGAGTGAGCAAGAGGTACAAAATATGTAATGAAGAAGTTATTTTATCATTTACAGAAATGATAAATATGCAGCCAAACACAATACGGTTCACATCCCAGGTGTCCTACAGTTAATCTCAGATTATTGGTTCTCTGAGGCCTGGAATTCTTAGGATCAGGCAAAGATAAAGCCTGAGGTTATGGTTTGCTGGGTCCGTGCTAATGGACAGGAAAGAACAAAGATGTACTCTATGGAGGGTATGTGTATCAGGTAGAGTGTGTGTGTTATATAGTAAAACAACCACATAACCCTGATTTCCCTGCAAAGTCCTCATTCCCAAACCAATACATGAGTCTGATGCAGGATAGTTTAGGGAAAGGGAAGACAAGATGCAGCTGAGACCTGGCAGAAAACCTGGCCGCGAGACACATGGCTGTGAAACCCTGCCTGGAAACCCCCTGAGAGAAAGGCCACCGCCAAGAATTAAGCGGGGAAGATCCTGCAAGACCTCAGCCACGAGATCCCATTTGGAACAAGATCCTGTTTGGAGTCAAGGGGATGCCTTGGATGCCCTCAAAAGGCCTCACCATTGGCCACCTGAGAACTAACAGGTGGGGTAACCAATCAGAACAGCAAACAGCTGGAGCCCCGCCCCCAACATTAGGAAGGAAAGGAGTGAATAATGGCTTAATAAAGGTAAGCCTCAACTGTAGGTGCCTAGAAGAGCTCATATCTACAGTTTAGGTGCATAATACCGTTCTTTTCTCCCGTTTCTCAATAAACTACTGCCTTAAACAGGCATGTTCTTAAATTCTTTTACGTAACAGCCAAGAACCTAGAGGAATCCATCATCCCCCAACTTGAAATCGTCAATGCCTATGACAGTAAAAGTATCTATAAGTAACAAAAGTATGAGACCCACCCAGGATAGACAATCATAAGACAAGAAATCTTGTGTTCAGGCACTAGCTCTTGGGCATACTGTTATTTTTAGACTTTGGCTGTATATGGGGTATGTAATTTGAGGTGCAACTGAATATACATTTTGATCAAATGCTGAATGGTTGATTGTTAAAATTGCTATTCAGCTGAATTTTAATATTACCATAAAGGAATTAACTTCTCAGATATGAGAAAAAATTTTTGGAAAAAAAATTTTAATTTTTAAATTTTGTTATTAAAAAGGCAATAGTTAGAATTTAAAAGTTTCATCTTATAAAGCAAGAACAGTAATTTTCAGCCCCTGTCATCTCCTAGATGCTTCTATGGCCACTAACAGGGACATTTTCCTTACTAAAGAGATGCTGAACTGAGCTCCATGAAGCAGCAAGGTACTATGTAGCTAGTTTTGTCAGTATAATATGGCAATGTTGCCACCAATTTATTAAATGTCCCTTCTTCTCATTGGGAATTTCTAGGGTAAAGATTTTTTTCCTACTTAAATTTTGATCTTGAAGATTTTTTAGATGGTGATGTAATTTCACTGAAACAATTTCACTAACTGAAGTTCTGTGCATTATTTGAAAAAGATGCACAACATATTTAGCAGCAAATTTAAGATTGTACTCACAAACTTTTTTATTTCTAATTTCTACTATTTTTTGTCTGCTCTTGCCACTATACACAATTTCTAGGAGAAAATTTGATCTAAATGTTTGGATCTAGAAATGTGTCAATGGAGCAATTTCATTGGTTTTCAGGATAACAAAATAACCAGTTTCCATCTGCAACCTACCTTTCCTTGCATGCACACAATTTCCACATCTTCTATAGAGTGGAGTCGAAGATCTTTTTAGCAGGAATCATGTAAGAAATACTTGCACTCTCAAGGCACTTCAATTTATTCAGCAAGTTCCAACAGTTTCTGGTTATTAGTAAGTTTTGCTATGTTGGTAACTGTATTGGTCAGCCAAAAGGGGTGCTGATGCAATATTCCAGAACTCTGTTGGCTTTTATAAAGGGTATTTATTTGGGGTAGATGCTTACAGTTACCAGGCCATAAAGTGTTAAGTTTCTTCCCGCACCAAAGTCTGTTGCCACATGTTGGAGCAAGATGGCTGCTCCATCTTCTGCAAGGGTTCAACGTTCCTCTTCCTCTTGAGGCTCCGTGGTCCCAGCTTTTTCTGGTCTCAGCTGTAAGCTGGTATAAGGCTTGTCTTTCTCCTGGGGCTTGTTTCTTCCTGGGCTCAGCTGCCTTGGTCTGTCCACAAGGTCAGCTGTAGACTATAGGGCTCTCTCTCTTCCTGGGGCCTCTGCCGTGTCTATGGAGCCATCTCTATTCCTCTGTGTTCTTCTCCTGTGTGTTTACTTCCCCGGGCTCCAGGATCAAAACTCCAACTCCTCTGCCAAGTGGTTTTCTCTGTGAGTCCCCACCCCCCTAGGGCAGGGATGCGTCCTACTGATTGGCCCAATCGAAGCCCTACTCATAATTTAATCAAGTAAAAGTGAAACCTCTGAAGTTAATAAAATCTAACATGCTCAAAGGAAAAGACCAGTTTGTAAACATAATCCAGTATCTATTTTTGGAATTCATAAACAATATCAAACTGCTAAGGTAATATTCTCTGGAAAATACAAAATTAAAAGTGTAATAGCTGCTATTTCATTTTGTTTAAATATCTTGTATTTGTACATGACAAGACAATTTCAGAATTTCTTGTGCTTCTTGTAATTTGTCATTGGCTAAAGAAAAATTGGGAAAGTAGTATATAATTTTTCTGCTTATAGACAATAATTTTCTATTATATCATGTTAAGCTGAAATTATTTTCTGAATATAAAACTGAAGGCTGTGAACAACATATAGTATGCTTGGGCTCATAGCCTTCACCCTATTTGTTCTATGGTCAATGACAACTTCATGAATTTCTCTTTACTGATTTTTCCCTTCCATAAATATTTCTCAAAATCAGATTCACTATGTGTTTGAGACCCAGGAATCGCTCATTAAATAAGGGAAGAGAAGACCAGTTGAATTAATTAATCCTCCATGTTGTCCAACCTAAAAAATCAAGATGATTCTTCATGTCCAAATGTTTGATATACCAGATACTGTAGTAGCATATTTAATAACTTCATTAACCTTTTTGTGCATAGCAGAATATAAATTAGGAAAAAGTTTTTAGGAATGTTTTCTAAAAGAAACCAATATTTAGATTGAACAGCTTGGGTGAATCTCAAAAATTCTTTCTCTTAATTTGCTGAAAATGGTTATTAGTCTTGACCAATTATTTCTACAAGATTTTTAAAAATTAGCATGTTTATATTACTGAAGATTGTGGCACTGATGTGATATAATGGTAACCTACACAATCACACTATCATTACACATGAACCAGGCCTATGGATGCCAGAAATAACATTGAGCGGACATTCAGCGCTTTAACCTTGCAATCGCCAAGGCTTAAGCCAAAGCTGAACAGCAGGATAGGTCAAACACTGTAACCAAAGCCAAATGTCAGTGTAGTCCTCATCTAGGTATGTGATGGTTAGGCTAATGTGTCAACTTGGCCAGGTAATTGTGCCCAGCTGTTTGGTCAAGCAAGCACTGGGCTAATTGTAATACAAGGACATTTACAGGCTTTAGCCATCAGTGAGTTTACTGCATAGATGGGTGATTACATCTATAATCAACCAGGGAGATTACCATCAGTAATGAGTGATGTCTTATCCAATCAGTTGAATGCCATAAAGAGGAAGTGATTTCAGCATACAGAGAGAATTTCCCAGCTCATCTTTGAACAGCCAATGTCTCCCAGAAACTCATCAAGGATCTTCACTGGACTTTCATTGGAGCCCCTGGTTTTTCAGCCTGCCTGCGGAACCTGGACTTGTGCATCCCCACGGTCACATGAGAGAATCTTATATAATCTTATACTATTTATAGATATCTCCTGTTGATTCTGTTTCCCTAGAGAACCCTGACTAATGCAACTTGTTACCAGGAGTGGTTCTTGAGGAATAGAATCTTAAACATGAGATTCTGAGGTGGTTCTGGGAGTTTTGCAATTGGCTCTCTACTCTACTTGGACTCAAGGGTACTGATGACTCCCTTTCCAATAATGAGGAGGCCACTAACAGTCCATGGCATGAGTTGGCAATGGAGAAACACAAAATATCATCACTGGAGT
>JAQZBX010078100.1:0-14158 GCA_029593785.1 Cabassous unicinctus
TATTTAGGACTCAGTAATTAAATTACTCTGCAGTATTTATCAAGTAATTGACCTCTCAGTGATTTTCAGATCCATGTCAATTAAATTGTGGATTGTAATACTAAAATTACACGATTCTTCAGATTGTAACTATTCATTTGATTCATTCAGATCAATATATATATAAAGCTTAGAATCAATATTAAGATCAAATCAAATATCAGTATAATTTCAATAACATTTTTATAAAACTACTTATAATTTAAAAATAAATATGTTATTTAAAATAATATTTAGTTTTATGTTGAGTTAGCATGATGTTATCGCCAAACATCCCATTATAGAATTTTGAATTTTCCTTTATGCTGAATGTACTAATTATTTTAAAATTAATTTATTTTCAATGTGAACATCTGAGAGATGTCTGAGTTTGTGTCATAGACAAGGGATATAATGCACAAATTATTTTCTAGGTCCCATTTTCATTCAACAAAAGAAGCCTATTTATTTCTAACCATGACTTTTTTGTATAGTCTACATCCAGGAGATGTAGATAATCTTCTTTCACAAAGGCATAATAGTTACAGAAGTATTTTCAGGACCCACCTAAGGATAAACTCTAAATAACCCACAGAGAGCTTTTTCAGGACTTGGGAATCATCCTGAATAGCATTGCAATGACAGATATAGGCCATTACATATCTTCTCATAGCCTGCAGAACTGTGTGGGAGAGTGTAGACTACAATGTGAACTATGATCCATGCTAATTGCAAAGCCCAGGAAGCATTTATCAATTGAAATGAATGTGCCTCATTAATGAAGGTTGATGTTTATTTGGGAGGATGTGGGAGGTGTGAGGAGCAGGTCATATGGGAATCCCTATATTTTTGTGTGTAAAATTTGTGTAATCTATGTATCCTTAAAAAAATATATTAAAAAAATAATCCACGGAAGTTTTGTTTTTTTTTAATTGGATATAAGAAAGATTTACCCTATGTTTTCTATTGAGTTACAGCAATGTTTACAGTAAGGCTTTGTTCCATTGTTTGTGTTTTTTTAATATATTTTTATTGAAGTATATCATTCATACATGAACATGCATAAGTTATTAGTGTATGGCAAAGGTTGTGAACTTACAAAATAAACATGCATAACATGACACGGGGGTCCCATACATCATCCCTCCACCAACACCTTGCATTGCTGTGAAACGTTTGTTACAAACAATGCAAGAATATCATCAAAATGTTACTACTAACTATAGTCCCTATCTTACATTTTGTGCATTTCCCCCAACCCAAACTATTTTTAAAAATATATTTTATTACAGAGATTGTAAACTCACAAAATAGTCATGTGCATGTGTAGAATTTCCATACAACACCCTTCACGTTCCATTTTGAATTGATTTTTGTATATGGTGTGAGGCAGAAGATCAACTCCATTGTTTTGCATGTGAATGTCCCGTTGTCCCATCACCATTTGTTGAAAATATTATTTTTATATTTTTTTATTTTTATGTTCATTTTTTACAAACAACACTCCCCCTTTCTCCTTCCTCACCTCCCCTGGTGACCTCTACTCTGCTTTCTATCTCTACAAATTTGTTATTACTAGTCATCTCTTAGAAGTGATATCATATAATTTTTGACCTTAGGTATCTTGCTTCTTTCACTGAGCATAATGTTTCAAGTCTCTCCCATGGTGCAGCATGACTCATAATTCACATTTATCAGTCTTTTCACCAATACCAATGTTGGTACCCCACGCTGACTCTTCAAGTATGTCCATGTCATGAGGGTACTGCTGTAACCTGGACTACATTTGGTAGTGGACAATGGTGACAACTACAAGAGCATTCAGGGTAGTGGGCTGGGCCCCTTGGACCCTGGGTGCATCCTTTCTGTGTACCCATTTCTCCTGAATGATGACTCTGAGCAGTGGTCTGCTCTGGACCTCCAGACAGCATGCCCACCCCTGGGAGGAGGCAGATGGCAGCCATGGTGCAAGGTGTCCAGGAGGGCCCTGAGGCAGCCACTCATTCATCACTGATATTCAGGTGGGGGGGAAGGTGCCCACTCAGCACCCTCAGCTCTGGGATGCTGTGGCTCTGGCAGGACAACCTGCTGGATCAGGTCCCCCTGACAGTCCCTCCCTGCAACACCCCCAACTCCTTCACCAGGCATCAGATCCCTGTGTGATCATTCATATACTCCCCAGTGTGCTCCCCAAGTGTAACCCCTCACTAGAACCTCCTTCACTCTGGAACCCATCAAGCCCTTGCCCCTCCCATGGCCCCTGTTCCACGCAGTTCTCATCCTCAAAGTTGTGCTCAGAGGCCACCTCCTTGGGGCTTTTGTAAAAATCATAGGATTTGGGGTTTGGACCCATCACTGGGCCACGTCACAACCCTTCACAGTCACGTTAACACGGGAACTTCTCAGAATCTCAAGACTTCAGACAGCCAGGGGTGTCTGCCCCCTCCCAGGGCCACCCAACCAGGGGGAGGGTGGTGGAAGAGAGGAGGAAGGGGCTTGACCTAGCCTCCCACTGCCTCGTTGTCCTCAAGCTGCCTGCAGGTCCACAGAGCCACCCTCACACTTGGCAGCAGAGGAAGGGCAGCGGGGAACTCCAGGGTCAGCACTCGCACAAGGCCCACTGCCCTGCTGCCCTGCCCGACTGGATTTGGGGTACCCCAGGCCCATCAAGAGGAATGGGGGAAAAAGAGCAGGTGCCTACAGTGTGGGGTTAGCAAGGCAAGTGCGGGAGCGGAGCCGATGGGCACTGCCTGTGCCTGGGGAGGAGAGGTCCATTCCATGTACTGTGCTCTGGCCCTTGTGGGCCCTAGATGGGTGCCCAGTTGTTGGCATTACCCGGAGGGGTCCATGTGGTGTCTTCCACATCTGCACATTAGAGGAGCCCCTTGCCAGTGTGCCCCCAAGCGTGGCACCCCCCACCCATACCCAGCTGGGGATCCCGGCTTTCTGTCCTCGCTGAGTGCCCCTTACTCCAGTCCAGGTCCAAGGCCCCTGTATGCAGTTAGAAAACTAAGGCCTGTGGAGAGGCAGACACCAGGAGTGGACAGAATCCAGAAGACCTAGAAAATTCTGGCCTCCTAGGCCTGGCCTCAAGCCTTCCCATGGGGTTTGCTTTGGAAATGAGAGCCCTTAATCCTGTGGGACTCCTACCTGCTCCTGCCCACATGAGGTGATTTTCTTCTGAGAATCCTAAATTTTGTTCAGAAACATGAGCACATACCCCCCCACACACACAATAAGTAACGAGTGCGGACAAAGGACGGGGAGTCAGAGTAGAAGCTGGCACCAGAGAGGTGACAAGAGGCAGAGGAAAGTGGTTAGAGACAGTTCTGCCATGGGGGCAGTACCATCAGCCTCCCGACAACATGCATAGGGCCCACAGCACAGGGAGGGGGAGATGCCAGGATGATGGGTAGGGGGATGCCTGAGGTTCCTGGGGATCTGCTGGGCCTGGGTATCCCCAGGGCAGCAAGAAGTGGACAGAGCTGGTGTACTGCCTACACCACTCTGGACACCTGGAACCAGGATAAGCTCCTGTGTGGATGGAAGCTATTACAGAGAAGGCCTCAGTTTCCTCCAATATAAATTGGGGTACTTAGAGTAGGTGACCCCAAGCATTCCACACCTAGAATTATGCTTCCCTGTGGTTCTCCATCAATGACCGCCATGCTCTGAGACCTTGGAAAATATGTTCTACACCCTGGGGGTCCTTCTGAGCAGATACAGGCTTGGAGGTTTGGGGGTGTGAGGACTTGGGGTGGCATAGAGCATGAAGCAACACCAGACCACAAGTCCAGGGTTCAGGGAAAGACGAACCTTGTGGGATCCTTGGATATGATAAAATATAGAATGAGAAGCCTTTGGAGGGTTTTACACCTGAGTGTGACAAATTCTGATATTCACTGAATTTTGACCCCCTCCTGGTGTGTGCTTAGAAATGAGGCCAAAGTGGTAAGTGACTTTCCAAGATCACAACCCCTGAACTCAGCCCTGATTTGAATTGTGTTCCATACTGCTTCCCACCCCTTCTTGTACATCTCTCTTCTCTCCCTTCATGCATTGGCTTCACATGACACCAGCCCTTGAATTTTCTAGGAATGATCTCCCATCTACCTGATGTCCTCTCGGGGAAGTAGAAGCTAGAATGGTCCAATTGTGCTAGAGGGAAGACTTCGAAGACCCTGAGGGGCACACTGACTTGTCCAGGGTCACAGAACTGGCAGGAGGAGGACTGGGTCTGAACCCAGCTCAATCCCCTGAGATGGTTCCTGATGCCCCCAGGCCTTAGCAGGGCAGGCTGGAGTCCTGTGCTGGTGAAATTGTGCACAGTTGGGAAAGGACATGGGAGAGGATGGTGAGCAGTAAGCACCCCAGAGGGGTGCTTGGGGAGTTGTTATCCAGGAAAGGGGTACAGGGAAGGGGACCCAGGAAGTGACCTCACTTCCTTGGAGATGGAGCCTAACAGAAGTTGGAACCTGGTAACCAGGCACCCACATTCTAGAGACAACCCCTAACAGCTCACTTAGGCAGAGAAGCTTGAGAGAGCAAGATGTTCACTTGCTGCCTCCGTGCTTCTGGAGACTCCCGCATCAAAAAACCCCATGGCAAGAGCCTTAGCCAATGCTGCCGGCGTTGGCTCACTTACGGCCTCGAATGCTGTGGCCATTTAACAGGAGGAACCACAAGGTAACCCAGGGGGCTGGACAGAAGCTGCAGGCCAGGCCAAACCTGTGGCTCTACCTGGGCATACTCAGCTCCTCCACTCTGGTGGGGGAGAGTGCAGGGGAAGGGCATGAGTGTGGACATCCCTGGGCAGGAGCAGGGTTTGGGATGGATGTCAGGTGGCTCATCATATTCACATCTAGGCAATACCTGGCAGTGCAGGATGGGTAGACCAGGGCTGGTACTATTCTACCCATGATATTGATCCTGAGCTCGGAGCTATCATTTCCCCTCTGGGAGGAAGACTACAGAAAGGATCTGTGCCTCATCTGAGAGGAGAGCTTCACATGGGCTTCTTCCACTTTGGGACTGACAGGCTGGGTCCTGATGCCTCCAGGCCTGGCTAATGGCTCTGTTTTTGCAGGGCTCCTCCCATGAGACCAGTGACTAGCAGGATGTTGAGATCATCGACACCTCCTCCCTTACCAGGGTGTTGGTGCATCACACCACGAACAGGGACCAGGGCTGGATGGAGGTGAGATGGGAGCAGAGGGTCCGTCACACCCAGGTCCCTAGAGAGTCATGCGTGCTCTGGATCCCAGACCCTGCCCAGGCAGCACCCCAGCTTCCCTCCCAGGGACTCCTTCTGTCAGTGCTCAATCCCATGCCCAGAGGGATCCGGGTCCCAATGCCAACCACAACTGCCCCCACCCAGCACCAGCCTTGAGCTGGTGAGTGTTTGATGGAATATCAGAAAAGAGACTTCTATAAAGATTCACCTTCATGTTAAAACATGAAGGTAATTGTTTTTGCTATGCTTTATTTACTCTACCTGCCCCATAGGCGCTCTCCCATTCCAGGTGTCCCACATGCAGTCAGCTAGTTTGTCCCCCCAAACCTTTTCTCTCCTTACTCATTGTCACCTTTCCTGGGTCATTTTTACATAAAGATGGTGAGGGAATGATACTGCATTACACGTTTCTCCTCAACTTACCATTTCACAGAACTCACCCCTGTGACTTCCAGGTCAGGTGACAGGGTTCCATCATCATCATAGGGTAGGCTGGGGCCTCAGGGGATCAGCCTCTCACTCCCTTGGACCTTGACAGGAATTCTTCCTCTTGCCATTTAAACAGTGCTGCAGGGAATATCCCGGGGTTCTTGAACATCCTAATGTTTCCAGATCACTCAGAATAGACTCCTGGGAATGGGATGGTCTCGTGAAGGTTATGTAAATATAAATTTTGAATGCCTGGGGCCAGTTAAAACATTAAAGACTAAAAAGCAGGCTTTTTAGACAACCTTGTGTGTGAAAAGGTTTGAAACTCTGGTCTGGTGTCAGCATGGAAAATAAAGTCAAATTGCAATTTCCCCAGTAAGGAAGTGATAGTTCTTGAATATTTTCAAGACAATTTAGAATTTTTCTTCACTGTATCATCAGCTCACATTATTGGCCAAGCAAGGGTCATTCTTCCACCATCAAATTCCCAGGCATTTATCAATACACAGTATCAGGGATCACAATACCATCAGATTAGCAAAACTCACTTTAATGCAAAAGACAGAAGAGAAGGCATCCTGCTTTGCAATCAAATGCCTGTACCCAGGGTGGGTCTCCCTGTCAAGGTCAATAACCATGTCCCACCTGCTGACCCAGTTCCTGAGATCTTGGTAATTCCTGGTCTGAGTTTCATCCCCAACCCTCCTGGTGGACATAGAGAAGCTCTGATTGTGTGTTCTTCCTCTGTCACTAATGCCAACACCCCAGTGTGAAAATGAGCCTGCCGAGGATGAGGAGAAGACCAGCCCAGAGGAGCCATTCAAAAGGGGCAGCAGGCAGAAGGAGCTGGGCCAGAGTCTGGTGCACAGCCACCTTGACAGGCAATGCTCAGTCACCTGCCCTTTTCTGGGGAAATATAAAAACTTCCACCACACCCAAGAGGCCCGGGACCAGCTGGTCACCAGGTGAGCACCATGCCCCAACCTAGCCCAAACTCTACCAGCCTTCAGCATGTGTCTTGGGACTTAACTTCAACTCCCTGCACCTCACGTGGCTCCTTGGAAGACTAGGGCTTTAGAAGACACAGATAACAGGGTTACTAAGTGGATCAAACAGGACACACCATGAGAAGTGCTGACCCAGTGTTAACCAGTGTGATGGGCTGCTTGAGGACTGGAGGTTTCAGTCTTATTCTTGTTTTCCCAACATATAGAAGCATATGACTCAGCTCTCACATACCCCTTGACCATGAGCCCACCTATTCCCTTAATGTCAAAATGTTGGAGATTTCATCCAATGTCCAGATCTGAAGTCTAGTTAGAAGAGAGTTTGCAGGGGGCTGGGAGGAGTGACCCAGGCTCACTGTGGCTTCGGGGAAGCTGCTGGTGGGGCTCAAACAATAAATATATACAGGGTGCCTTTGAGTGCAGGTACATTTCTATATTTAGTCTAGTTGCAGGAATAAAGAAGAAAAATCTCTGGCTACAGGGCTTCCATTCTAGTCAGGTCTTAGTGACTGTAGATCTCATGAGCAGGAAGGGTCTAGAGCACAAGAGATGTGACACCCTCATGGCTCCCTGCAGGTATGCAAGAGAATTCCGTGTTATGGGAGGGGATGGAAGATGCCTGACACAAATGAAAATGTGAGTGGACACTAGGTTAAGAACAAAAGGTTCCTTAATCTTCATTGGAATGAAAAATGAGGGTGTGGGTAGTGGCTGAGGGAGGCATGTCAGGTCACGAGGCCCCCATTCTAATGATTCCTACAATCCCGACATCACCCCATTGTAGGTAGACTTACCCAATTCCCGACTCTTAACTCAGGATACCTGTTCCCAGAAAAGGAGATGGGGTGAGCAACCTGTTCCCCCATCTACCTGAATGCTCATTCAAGGATGCTCAGCTGCACACAGGGGTTGGCTAGGCTGTACCCATGCCTCCAGGAAGACAGTGTCAGGGGGACAAGACCCTCATATGCACAGAGAGAATAAGGCAACCATTATTGCATGAGCCTCAGGTTGAGATGCAAAAAGCGCCCTGACAAGGCTTGGGTTGGAGGTCCACTGACAAACAAGTATTAAGGGGGCTCCTTCTCTTGCACACTCAGCACAGTGAGCAGAGGAGACATCCACATCTCTGCCGAGCTGGAGTCCAGATTCCTGTAGAGCATGCAGGGAAAGAGACAGATATGTGTTAGGAATACCTGATATAGGAGATACTTGAAGAAGATTGGGCATGAAGCCACAATGGTTTAATCTCTTCACAAGTCCCTCTGTGTTAACACTTGGCCAGGGAAAGGACTACAAGGGAGGAGATGGTTAGTGGGGTGAGGACAAGGGTATGGATGGGGCAGATACAGGGGCCATCCACTCACACAGACAGAAATATTTTTGGAAGGCATAGTGGAAGGAAAGGCCAGACCTCTGATCTGCTGCCCACCATTATCTCTGCAGTGCCATATCCTGCTTCCTGGGAGCCTTTCTGGAACACCCTACAGCAAATATCTTTCATACCCCGGGTTCTACTGGCCTCAAGGCCCTGGTGTGCACCATGGAAATGAACATCATGGGGTCACATTTGCAGTGTCAGGCCCAAATTTCCCATGTGCAGGTTGAGACTGTGTATTCAAGACTGGCTGAGCCAGAGGGTGAGGAGCACTGTGGGTGGATGACTGTGAGGCTGAATGGAAGACCAGAGTTACTGGGGTGAACTGCGGGCAGGAAAGTCAAGGGGTGGTATTGGCCCAGGGAAAGAGGAACCTCAGAAGTGTTATCTGGGGACGTCTGCCATGGAAGGTTTCCCAGTTTGGTGGTATGGCTTTGGTCGTTTGAATCCAAAAGCATGGGGATATATTCTGCTTTTGTGAAGTCACCTGGAAAGGCTTCCATTTTGGTTAACATTCCTCCTCTTCCAACTCCAGCATCCAGACCTGTACCTGATACATTAGCAGCTCTAGCTGCTTGCCCAGAACCATCACCAGAGGGAGAAACATGGAGAGAGCTGGAATCCCCTATCAAAGAATGGAAAATGTGAGTGGACTCCCGACCAGGAAAGAACGTTTCCTTTCTCTTGAGTGGAATGGTAAATGTGAGGTGTGGTAGTGTCTGGGAGGGGCAGGTCAGATCGCTGTGGACCCCACATCTGATGTTTCCTACCATCCCAATATCACCCCATTGTGGTTTGACTTCCCACGATCCCAACTCTAACCCAGGATACCTGGTCCCAGAACAGGAGGTGTGGTGAGCAGCCTGTTCCCCAGTCTGCCTGGATGTTCAGTCAAATCTGCTCAGCTGCAGGCAAGGGCTGGCCAGGCTGCACCATGCCTCCAGGAGCAGAGTGTCATAGGAATGAGGACCTCACAGGCACACAAAGTGATGGAAGCCTTCTGCTTAAGCTTCAGATTGTGGTATAATTCTAGCCCTCAGAAAACTTGAAGCAGCAGGTCTCCCGACTACCTCGTATTTAGAGAGTGCCTATTGTTAATGCAGACACAGCCCCTCCTTGCCCATCTGAAACCCAGATTCCTTTGTGATATATGTCAAAGGTTTCTGAAGTCACAGTACTTCAGACTATTGATCACGATCTCCCTACTGTGCACCTTCTTCAACCAGTCCCCTGCTCAGTTGCCAGTCAGCCACAGCCAGGACTACCATGGAGGGGTGTGGTTTGGGCTGGGGACATATGGATGTGAGGGGCAGGTAGAGGAGTGTCCCTCATGCACATACATTGTTAACATTGGAGGAGATGGTGGGAGGAAGGGCCTGGCCTCTGATCTGCCTATCCTCCTCCCACCAGGGCCATATGCTACTTCCTAGGAACCTGGCTGGACCACCACCTCAGCAGAATCATCTCTCATCCCCTGGGCTCTCCCAGATGCAGGGCCCTGATGGGGTCCGTGAAGAGTATTGAATTGCCATGCCAGGCACATCTCTGTGGTGAGCTTGAGACCCTGAATTCAGTAGAGGCTGCACCAGAGTGTGAGGCAGGCTGGGTGTCATTGCCTGTGAGGGTGATTGTACGATCTGGAGGCAGCACCCAGGCAGGAGGCTTCAGGGCTCCTGTGGGATTAGGAAGTAGAACCTCAGAAGAGTCATCTAGTGGTCCTGTGTAAGGGAAGCTTCCTGGTTTGGGGCTGGGGGTTTGGGGCCTTTGTCCCTGAAAGGCTTGGGGATAGTTTCTGCCATTAAAAAGGCACCTGGCAAGGCTGGCATGATGCTGAACGCTGCTCCTCTTCCAGCTCCTCTGTCAGGTCCAGCACCTTCGGCCTCTGCAGCTCTACTTCCTGCTCATCTTGCTTCTGAGCTGGGTGAAACAAACACAGCAGGGCCCGATACGAGGCTGGGCACAACGCCAGTCCGGGCTCCAGCATCACCATCCAGAGGAAGGTCATTTTGTCCTAACTTTTTTTGTTGTTTTTTATTTTTCATATGGCTACATTTATTTTGTAGTGCTAAAATATATTAAATTTTTGTTGTTATCTCTTTTGTAGTGTGCTTAACAGTTTCTTAGGTACATTTAGAGTTGTGCAAACATCTGTCACTGTCGTTGAGAACATTTCTTTACACCAGCCAGGAACCCTTCCCTGCTCGGCCATTGCCCTCCTTTCTTGCCTCCTTTGGACCTGGGAACTACTGGCCTGCTGCTGCCTGTGTCCTTCTGCCCTCGGCCCTGGCCTGAGCAGGTGGATAGTCTTAGTTCCTGGCCTGGAGTCAGGCTGGACCAGGGAACCATTACTCTCTTTTGACAGACGGGGTCAGGGCAGCTCAGGCAGGTTAAGTGATTGTCCAAAGTGCCCAAGCTGGAATGTTAGGCAACAAGGATAGCACCCAGAACAGGGATGATAGCAGGGGCAGGTGCCTGAAGTCTGAGTCACCCATTTGGTGGCTGGGACCCTCCATTCTTTTGCCCCTGCCAGTGGCTCAACCCACACACTTTTTCAAGTTCTGGCAGTTCTGTCGAGGAGGTGCTCTTAGCTTGGTTTACAGTATATGGCCAGAATTGAATGCACATAAAAGGGCGGCTCTGTGGACTCCTGAAATTGTCCATATGATCTCCCCCACCACACGGGGCACTTGGTCATCCAGGGAGATGGAGGAACAGGTAGGGAGAGATCTTGGTACTCCTGAGAATGACAGAGATTGCCCTATATGGCAAGGCACTCACTGGACGTGATCATCCAAGGGTCCTGGAGGGAGGCTGTAAGGGGTACGTAGGATCTAGAGAATTGTTCAGGACTCACAAAGAAACGCGGATTCCTATGCCCCAGCAAGGTGAAGGCATAGCCTTATTTAAGGTTTCTACAATTTTATTTGAGTTTTTACTCACCCCCACTCAACATTTTGAGGCATCTTCCTCTTATTCAGTTCCATCAAAATATATTTTTCTCTGCAAGCAAATCTGAAATCTTCATTTAAGTGGATAAGGTATATGTCTTATGCACTTTCATCTTGGCCTTGACTGACAAGAACCTCAGAGCTACATTTTCCCCATTTTCTCTACAAAGTTTCTTCCTACATATCTAGGTATATTTTATCTTCTTTTAAGAATTCCCAACTTATTTTTATTTTAACTGACAATTAGTTTATAAAGGTGTTTTATGTTTCACAGGCTTAACCTCTATTGTACAGGATCAAGATGGAGCCCTTAAGGAGTCATTAAAGAGACACCAGCATGCTACATTCTCTCTGGCTGTGCAGCGACTTAACAGTGGGATGGACTGGGGGATGTGGAAGTGTGGGCAGGAATAGGTGGGGCAGGGAATTCTAGAAGAATTTTATAAACACCTTGAGACTGAGATGTTAGAATGGGACCTCTCATTTCTCATCAGGTCGGGTCAAATAAGATGAGGCAGAACATGTGGGAACATGTGCAAGTTTTCCCAACGGTCCCTGAGTTATATGAGCTGCCTGATGAGGACATTACAGTATGGTGAAGAGTCCAAGACAGGTCTCCCCTGGGAAATACCCTGAACCCACTTCCACTTGATGTAGGCCGTTGTGAGTGGAAATTTGGGAAAGGAGCATTTCAGTGGAAGGTGGAAGAAAGGGAGCTGGAATCTGTGATGGAGGGAAATACACTGGTCCCAATCTCAGTGTCAACCCAGATACCCAAAACAATCACTTGGTTTGAGATGAAAAAGATCACAACTTTCTGTAAAAATTGGTTTATATCTAAGTGTTTCCTTGTTCAGTCATTATATTGTCACTCTGAGACATGAAGGAGTCTGAGGATGGGAGGTGGCCCAGCAGAGCTGAGCATCTGCATGTCTGGGAACAGTGATGAAGACAGTCCAGATCTGGGTGAGGTTGCGAAGCCCCACACATGGCTGAGGGTGGGCTTCCCAGCAGAATGTGGAGCACAGGATGGGGTCGGATGTGGGGTAGACACCATGGATATCTGTAAGCACAGGAGGTGGTGGTCCAGAGAATTTACACTGAGCAAATAAGCAGAACAAGGAAAACCGTGCCCTTTGGCTTTTTCCTAATTCATCACTGGTTAGCATTAGGTAATAATCCATCAGGACTTGTGAGGTTTATTACTCAGAACCATATCCCATGGTAGGGTGGGGAGGGAATGAGTTACTTTGCTGAGTTTCACTTAGAGAAAGTAAGTGAACTTAGTTTCTTAAAATTTTTATTTAAGGTATTTATTTACCTTAAAAAAGAGTTTTTATGGCTAAGAGATTTCAAAGTGAGTTAGGATGTCATTCCAGAGGTTACGCTTATGCCGGACTCAGCCAGATTTCACTAAGTGCCACAGTAAACAAAGACTCAAACAAAAGTGCTTCCAAGGTCTCTACAGACACCTGTACACTATAGGCAAATCACAGAACCCATGAATTCAACTCTTTCTCGACGGGCCCTATTTGGGAATAAATAATAATCTATTCACCCAATATAACATAGTTATCCTCATTTGTAATTTCCTTACTCATGATTTTTCTATTCCTTTTATTTGAACGTATAATTATCCTTATACCAGTTAAAAATGTCTCAGAAACTTAATACTTCACATTGTTCATTTGACAGTTGAACCCAGAATCTCAGCAGAGTTGCATTCAACTCTTACTCTCCAATTTTTCAGGCTTCCCCTGGACAACCACCTAAATGATTATTATGGACAAGTCCCACCCCAATAACAAGGAGTATCTACAACTACAAGCAAAATATTTCCTTCCATCTGCCCCATAAAATCTAAGGCCCCTGTCAACATGAAGCAGTCAGTACAGACATCATCCCAGGGGGCAGGGTAGGTAGTACCTGGGGGATCTCCAGGATCGCAGAGGCCTCAGTGTAGATACAACATGAGAAAGTATCTGCTGACTGATGTAAGCCCCAGGATGTGATTGCCTGCTGCAGCTTTCCCAGCCTTGGCCTCTCATCAGGAAGCAAAGACAACTGAAGTGCACCACATTGGTAGATAGCGGTCCTTATGGAATACATATTCATAGAGATTATGCAATCCAGCCATTTTATGGGACCTTGAATCTCAGTGAGCCGAAGAGCCACTGAGGCTCAAACAGAAAAAGCGCTCGATCCCAAGAGTAAGACAGTGAGTTAGCACCTGGACTTGTGCAAGAAACAGAAAAATCTGCCTTTGTTTGCTTAGTGATGGCTCTTATCAGAAAGATCTTCAACAGAGCAGAGCTTTCAATAAATTTGTAACTAACAATAGTAATTTTGAGAGATATTCTGTCAAAAATTTTCAGAAATGTGTTAATAAACTTCTATCTGTATACATAGCATTTGTCCACCTCTTATTGCCTCTTTATTATCAGTCACAGGTCAGTCAAATGGGTACAAATTTAAAGGCCTTGAGTCCTATCTGCCCACTGGCCACAAATGGTTTTGTGCCCCAGCATTAGAACCTCCCTGTGGGATGAGCTCTGCGAAACAGTGCAGGATGTGACCCCAGGGCCTCCTGGGCAGCTTCCACACTGTTGGCCAGACCAGCCCTCCCCAGGGCAGGGACAGTTCAGGCTGGTGATGTCCCCAAACGTTGGGGATCCCTGATGGAGACTGACAGTGCCCCTGAGTTTAGAGATGAAGCAGGAGCCCAAGGAGACATTGTGGCCAGAATTTACAGTACAGAGTGCCTGAAGGAGGGAGCTGGAAGCAGAGTGGAGAGCTGCCCAGGGAGGAAGAGACAAGAGAGAGTGAGAGGAGAGAAAGAGCTCTACAGAGTTGTATATCAGTCTCCCCTCAGGCTTCAGCTGAGCACTATGCATGTACAAACATCTACTCAAGGCCTGGGACAAAACCAGCAGAAAGGAATGGGCCAAACAATCCTTGGAGCTCATCAAGGATGCGGAATACTTCACATTCTCACCAGTCAGCATGGGAAATCTCATAATTGTGTTACATCAGGTAGAACACTCAGAGGCTTGCCGCAGTTGAGGATTAATGGGTATGAAATTAATATTGTAAAACATATCAATAAGTATTATTTGACTAAAGAATAAGTAGAACAACAAATTTT
>JAQZBX010078101.1:0-14176 GCA_029593785.1 Cabassous unicinctus
TGTCTCGCTCCTGGTCTTAGAGGGAAAGCATTAGATCTTTCACCATTGAGTATGATGTGAGCTGTGGGTTTTTCATATATGTCCTTTATCATGTTGAGGGTTTCCTTCTATTTCTACTTTTCTAAGTGTTCTTACCAAGTGCTGAATTTTGTCAAATGCATTTCTGCATCAATTGAGATGATCATGTGATTTTCCCTTCATTCTATTGATGTGGTACATTACATTAATGGATTTTCTTATTTTTAACCAACATTGCATACTTGGAGTAAAACACACTTGATTGTGGATTGTGGTGTGTAATTCTTTTAATGTGCTGTTGGATTTGGCTTTCTAATATTTTGTTGAGAAATTTTGCATCTATCTTCATAAGGGATATTGGTCTGTAATTTTCTTTTCTTGTGGCATCTTTAGCTGGCTTTGGTATGAAGGTGATGTTGACCTCAGGATAAATTAATGAGTGTTTCCTCCACTTCAAATTTTGGAAGAGTTTGAACAGAATCAGTTTTGATTCTTTTTGTATTATTTTGTAAAATTCCTCTGTGAAGCCATCTGGTCCTGGGATTTTCTTTGTTGGGAGGCTTTTGATTAATGGATCAATCTCTTTATTAGTTATTGGTGTGTTGAGAACTTCTGTTTATTCTTGAGTCAGTGCAGTTAGTTTGTGTGTTTCACAGAAGTTGTCCGTTTCACCTAAGTTGTCTAGTTTGTTGGATACAGTTGTTCACAGTATTCTTTCATAGTTTTCTTTTATTTCTCTGGGGTCAGTAGTAATATCTTCTCTTTTTTCCTTTGTCAGTATAGCTAAAGGTTTTCTTTTTTTGTTTATTTTTTCAAAGAACCACCTTTTGCTTTTGTTGAGTCTATTTTTTTTACTCCATATGTAATTTATCTCCGCTCTAATCTTTCACTCTACCCTTTGTTATAACTTTCCTTCTGCTTGCTTTGGGTTTAGTTTGTTCTTCTTTTTCTAGTTCCTCCAGTTTTGAGGTTAGGGCTCTGTTTGGGCATTTTCCTCCTTTTTAGTGTAAGCGTTTAGAGGTATAAAACTTCCTCCAGCGCTGGCTTTCTTCTCCTCCTGGGACTCCCATAATGTGGGTATTGATGCGCTGGTTGGTGTCCCACAGGTCTCTTAGACTGTTTTCACTTCTTTCTGCGCCTCACTTGCCCATTTCACTTGTTTTGTCTTTGAGTTCACTGATCCTTTCTTGTTCCAGCTCCGCCTGCTGTTGAAGCTCTCCTGGAAATTTTTCATTTCAGTTGTTGTGGTCTTCAACTCCAGTCGTTCTGTTTGGTTCCTTCTCAAATCTTCTATCTCTTTATTGACAGTCTCCTATTGTTCATTTAGAGATTTCCTGACATCCTTTAGTTCTCTCTCTGTATTTTCTTTCATCTCCTTGAGAATTTTGAAGAACTTTTAAAAAAATTGTTGTGTCATATGTCTACAGTTTGGTCTTTGTTGATGCTTTCTTGATTTTTATCCTCTTCCTTTGGATGAGCTATCATTTCCGTTTCTATTGTTTATCTTGTAATCTTTTGTTGCACACTGTACATTTTAATATTTTAAAGTGTTAACTCTAGTTTCTATTTCCTGAGATGTCAGTTTCTTGAGTTTATATCCAGTTAGTGATATGATGGAGTCAGAAGCTAACAAACCTAAGCAAATCAGAGCAAGAAACACCTTTCACAGTCTTTGCAGGTGGGTTTTGCATTGGCTGGTGCTCTCTCAGGGCTGAGCCCTCCTATCAAGAAGCCAGCCCACGATGAGTGAGAAGTGCAGGGTCCCCCGTCTTCTCTGTGTCCGTGTCTTGTCCTGGGCTTGTGCTTGTTAGTGGCCTTAGGAGTTCCGCTGCTCACTGGAATTGAAGGCCCCAGGCTGCCCAGCTGAACTGTTCCTTACGCACTTTCCCTGCTGCCTCAAGCTGCTTTTGCAGCCACCTTTGCCCCGGGAGGCTTGGAATAACAGCTCCCTTCAGAGCTGCCCCGCCCCCCGAGTTCTGAAGCCGCTGATCCACAGCAGTGATCAGCGATTGGGCCACACCCCAGCTCTGCGGGGCCAGCAGTCTGCGCCGGGGCCAGGTTTGAACGTCACACTGCTGCCAGCCTTGAGGCAGGGCGGTGGGCAACCGGAGGTGCAGGCCACCCGCATTTACTGCCGTTTACCGCCTCTTCCACCCGCTCGTCCCCCAACGCTGCGCTGTGTTCTACTGCACTCCGGAGTTTTGGCGTTGCTGACTCAGAGTACCTTTCTGTTTAACAGTTGTGTTGCTAGAGGGACTGCTTCCTGGAGCTTCCTGCTCTGACATCTTCCCAATCTTCCCATAACCCCTCCCCCGTTTTAAATGTCATCACTGTCATGTACCAAGCATCCCAAATACGTGAGTTTGTTTCTCGGAATCCTATCTTTTCAGTTGGTCTATTTGTTTATTCTTGGAACAACATGACAGAATTCTTTTCTAAAACTTTATGAAAAATGTCCTCTGGAAGTATGCTGGCTCTCCTTGATTATTTACTCTTCTTATAATTTTTTATAATCAATTTTTCAAGTTCAGTGGAAAGCCTTGCTGAAACTTTGATTGGTATTAAATTCAATTTATAGATCAATTAGACAGAATTGTCATATTTAAGCTATTGATTCTTCCAGCCCATGAATATAGTATATCTGTTATATATTTAGTTATTCATTTATGTCTTACAATAATGTTTTTATACATTTGTCCTTAAGTCTTGTATACCTTTGTTACATTTCATCCAAAGTATATTGGATTTTTTATATTATTATAAAAGGAATTTTATTTTATTTTTATTATCACATTTACAAATTATTGATGCAGATAAATAAAATATTATGGAATTTTATTTGATCTTTTGTCTATCAAACGTTCTGTATTGTATTAGTAATTTTAATAACTGTTCTGTGTATTCTCTTGGATTTTATTTCATATACATGGATTTTATTTGACAAAAAGTCAATTTACTTTATTCCAATTTTCAAACTTTAATTTTGGCTTATACTTGTGTTATTGCTCTGACGAGGTTTCTATTGCAAAGGTTAAAAATGCATTTTGTGGGTATAAGCATCACAAGAGTCATCTTGTACAAACTGACACCCGGACCCCGTGGGTGAGGCACTGAGAAGGACAACATCAGTTCTGTGGTCTTCTTGCCAAAAATGCACAGTCTCAGCCCAATCATGAGAAAACTTCAAGCAAATCCAGACTAGGCACAGTCAACAAAATAACTGCTTAATACTCGCTGAAGTGTCAAGGTCATGAAAGTCAAAGAAACGTTGGGGAGCCATCACAGACTGCCAGAGACCTTCTGTCTAAGCAATGCAAGGTAGCGTAGGATCCTGGGTAGGAAACGAACAGAAAAATGGTGCCATTGGGGAAGCTGGCGAAGGCCACACGAGGCCTTCAGTCGACAGCATTGTCCCAAGGGTCCTCTCCTGATTTTGGTAATTGTGCTACAGGCGTGTAAGATGCCAACATTAAGGGACGCTGGGTGAGGAATAGACAGTAACACTGTGTATCTGTGTTATTTTTTATTTTTTTGCAACTTTTCTGTGAGTTTAAAATTACTTCAAAATAAAAATCAAAATATTAAATTTGTTAATTGACATCTTGGTTTCATTTGGGACTTTTCATAAGTACTGTAAACTTTCCGTTGTTGAGTATGTTGCGTTGCTGTCACTGTTAGGCAGCTATTCTTCACTTGTGTCGAGGGGCTTCCTTCTTACTGATAAGTGTGTGTGTGTGAGTGAGTTTGTGTCTGTTTAATAACAACTGGATGGAGGTTTTGATCTGATACCTTTTCTAGCATCAACTGAGATATTCAGATACTTTTTTCCCTTTAATCTGTTAATGCGTTGAATAATTTCACTACCTTTTTAAAAAACGATGTTTCTGTTAACTCAGTCCATCCTATTTCTGGACCTGAAATCTGATTCTCACTTCCAGACACAGAGGGAGAACATTGCAACAGAGTTCTGCCCAGGAAGCAAGGAGTCCTCCAGGCACGGAAAGGAGCAGAAGCGAGGGCCGTCTTGGCCTCTCCACAGCCTTCCAGCTCTCGGTGGAGAGAGGATGATCTCCTTCATAAGACCACCAAGGCCCTGCGGACGCCTCCCTCCCCCTCCCCTCTCACGGCCCCTTCCTTCCCAGAGCCCCTCGCCCAGGTCAGGAACACACCTCATTTCCTCAAAAGCACCATCGTTTCTTTCGCTGTCCTGCCTTGCATGTGGCTTTCCTCTTCCCCACACGTTCTTAGTTACCTTCGTCTATCCAACTCCCGCACACCCACCCGGACTTCTCTTGGCAAGAAACGCCGCGCAGCTACCAAACAGACAGTGGGTGCGAGGCTGACAGCGGGAGACGGTGAGGAGGTGGCGTGGCCCCAGCCCAGGGGGTCAGGAGGGAAGGAGAGAAGCCCCCAGACTTGGGTGGGGAGCCCCTGAGATCCCCTTAAAGGATGGGGAGGACATGTGATCAACAGACTTCTTGTACATATTTTATCTAATCTCTCTTGCCAGATTAGAAATTCTTTGAGGTCAGGAACATTCTGGCAATAAGCTTTTATCCCACACAGGGTCCATCCTGAACTTGGCAATAAGGCAATATTTTTTTGTTGTTGACTGAGGGGAATAAAAGAATAACGAACACATGCTTTGAAAAGACACTTCCCATGCTTTCTAGGACCTGTGGTCTGACAATCAATTAATGAGCCTTATTGTGGGTTCGGTTTGGGGCGGGGTGGCGTTTTGTTTTGAGAATGGCGGTAGAATCATCTTATAATTCTGTGGTGTTATCTCTTGTTTCAATCTTTTCTTTTTCTATCCCTTTGGTCTCAATGTGAGCCCTCAGAGAAATGACCTTATTCATTCCATGAGCCGCCGAGGGCTTAGCATATTTTTGGCACTCATTAAATGTTGACATCAGCAAGAGCCTCATGAAGAGCCATTACAGAGAAGTAAACAGAAAGGCTGGAGCTGGCAGGCGCCCGTGGGCACGCCCCTTCTTCCCCCAAGCTCATTATTCTAGAAAGCATTCATCTTCTCAGCATCTTTAACGCTCTCACTTCTGGATACACAGCACAGAGGTAAACAGATTGCAAAAAAATCATTTTTTCTAAAGAGTGGGTCCAGAAATGAAATACTGTTTTCACTGCAGCAGCCCTTCCAGGAATCCTAAAACAAGGTTTGAAACCTTCAAGCTCAACAGCTTCCTTATCAGCAGGAATAGCGTATACTGGTAGAATATGCTAGTTTGCCTTTTTCCCCAGTAGTGAAAAGACTCCAGTGGGTAAAGGGCTCCTCAGTGCCCAGGGCTTGTGCTTCCTCACTCCCTTCTATAGCAAAACCAGGGAAATATCAAAAAAAAGCAGGACCTAGCTACCAAGCACCGTGTCTCCATCAACAGTTCTGGGTGGATCAGCTGCTTTCTGATTCTAATTAAGTTTCCCCCCCAAATTTATATGTTGGCAGAAGTGAGAAAAATAAAGGAAACATTTTTCTTGGCAACAGTGAAATTTTTCGTTGGCCAACAAATATGCGAATGAAGTAGGCTTTCAAGAGCGTATGATTTCTTTGTCAATATGCGCCTAACAAATTAAAATTGGAAATCTCTTCAGCCATCTCCACAAGATAGTCTGCCTCGGCTCCCTTCCCCTCCTCCCCCAGCTTGAGCCCGCGAGGAGAGACAGCTGGCAAGCTCTGGGGACTTAGTCAAGCCAGCCATGTTATTAGGCAGGAAGCGGGGCACTTGCTAAAGGAAGTCTGAAATGCTAGCTGCAGATTTGCTTTTTAAATGTGCAAAAGGAAGAGGGATGTTTTTGAAGTGCGAGAAAGAAAAGGAAATCTTTGGAATCTTCAAAGTTGGTGTTTGTTGGCATCCCTCTCCATTTGTGGAGCTGAGGGGAATGAATTAACTATTACCCTCACATCTGCTTCCTTCAGCTTGAATGGCATAGAGCATCACTCAGGAGAAGTAGGTGTTCTCTGAGAATAAAGCTCAAAAACCCTTTACTAGGTAAAATCAGGCACTCCAGCTGAATCACAGAACTGACAGTTGCCCGATATCCTCTTAAGTCTGTGATATTATTAACCCACTTGAGTTTAAAGACTCAAGACAGAAGCCCTGGATTTGCTTCTCCTTGTTTTATCATGAAGGGTGAGAAAACGATATTACTTTGGCATTTAGGTCATTTGGAAATTAAGCAGTAGAGCTATCCTATCATAAAACTCGGAGACATCATAAGAAATTATTCAAAGAAAGACGAGGCCAGGGCCGTAAGCTCTACCCATCTTCAGTGAGGGCTGCAGGGCAGCGCCAATCCTGGGAAGCGGAGAGTACCTTGGCAGAGTGTGGAGCTCAGTTGCCCCAACTTGTCATCGCCCTGTGGCGGTGCCTGTCCCATATAGCCAGGTCATCACAGATTTTCAGGATATGATAGAAATCTGTGCAACACTTTCTGAGTTTGAAAAGTTGCCACATAATTCAAAATATTTTTAGAAAATACGTTTAAGACCAAGAAAGCTTCATCATCTGCAAAGCCTCTGGGCTTCAACTGGCAACCTCTGGTTGGAGCAAGATGTTGTGCCCATTTTCAGATTTCAAAGCAGAAACACCGCTCTTTTAGAGGGTTGGGTGAAATATTCTGATGCCAACGTGGCATTTGTGACCACATCTGCTTGTCTTCACAGCTTGTGTAGATTCTTAGACTGCACATCAACCTAAGCAAAAGGTTTTCTTTATTCCTCTGGCTAGAACACAATCTCATGTTACAAAAGCCCCGGGGAGAAGTCCAGAATCATTTTCTATATGAAAGAGAAACAATTGTTTCCAAATAGCTCTGCAAGTGCTCCACAGGCAGCCCAAATGCAGAGCCTCCAGTTCCCAAATGAGCGCCAGAGACAAGCTCCATGCGGCCAGGATGTCCCCGTGGTGTCCAAACGTCCACCAATGGTGCCAACTGAAGAAGAGATGTGTGGTTGGTGGAAGGAGCCCTGGCTGTGGATGTGAATGTAAATTCAAATCTCTTCACCTGCGCTCGTGGGCATGTAACTTAGTTTATATAAACTTCAATTGGCGCATCTAGAAGGCAAAACGTAATATCAGAATTAAATGGGGGTGGGGGGTGGGGAGATCCATCAAAAGCCTGGAATATGGCAGATAAACAGCAAACATTCCTCTGTATAATCATTCCTGAGTGGCTGAAAAAAATTGATCTTTACATTGAAATATGCATATAACCTTATGTCTTACCCCCTCAACGCACCCCTCACATGACTTCCAGAGTGAATCTCTAAGTTCTAATGGACTTGTGTCATTCTCGTGCTTGAAGCTCGTCAGCGCTGCCCTCTGCTAGTAGAGCAAGTGCGAGCTCCTAGCGCGGCGGTCAAGGCCCTGCCTCCAAGGCCTTGCCCTGACGGCCCGGCCTCCCCCTGCCTTCCACTCCAGACCTCCTCTCCAGCCAGCTCGAGCCACGTGCTATCGGTTCCACACTCTGCCGGAGCTCCGTTCTTTTCTTCACTAGATTTTAGTGGCTTGGAAATGCATTTGTCTCACTGTCCACCTGCAAGTACCTACCCATCTTTTATGATTCAACTCGAAAGTCTCTTTCATGATGTCTTTCCTGACATCACCAGCTATGTGCTTCTTGCGACTTATTCGTAGAGTGAACCTATGTCCTGAGTTTTCTTGGACAGTCTTGCTTTATGCTATTGTCTCAATATCCCATACAGCTAGCACTTCCCTTTCATTTGCAAAGATGTTGCATTTTAGATGATAAATAATTTGGTCACCCTAGGTCAAGGTCACTTATTCTGACTGCACACCAAGGAGACCCTGGGATGAACTGCAGACCTTTTTGGTCAGCACTGGCTTTGGGAGGGTAACTTTACTGCTAAATCCTACTAGAGGAAGAGCCTGTGGTGCTTGAATGCCTGGCATCTGCACTGGTTTGAGGACTCTCTACAGGGGCTGAGCTCGCAGACGAGAAGAAGCCTGGCAGGGCTGTGCACAGCATAGTCTGGGCAAGGGCTGGAAATGAGGTGGGAGCTGAGGCCAGCTTCCTTCCAGGGCTTTCCCTTCCAGGGATCTGAGGCCAGCTGCCTTCCAGGATCTCTTCCTTCCAGGAACATCATTTCTCCAGTTTAGATAGAAATGTTTGATACTGCTTTTCCTTATAAAGGCAACTTCACAAAATCTTATCTAAAGACTCTGGCTTTGCTACCAATAATCTATGAATTTGTACTTTGTATTCAAATAAAGATTTCCCTTAATCTCATTTTATTTGTACATTAACTAAATGGCACTGATAACTCAAATTAGAAACCATGCTCTATCTTTAGGGAAGTATAATTAAATATTTTGTTTACCGGATAAGGGAAAAGAAGAAATCTATGCATAGCAAGAGCCTCAAAACCAAGGCATTGTCGTAATTATTACTTTACCATCTGTATTCATTCCTTAGTCCAGTTCAGCTTTTCTCCCACCTACCTCCTTTGTGCTGTTTTTGGCAAATATATTACACATATATCATATATCTATATGTTATAAGCCCAACATTATATTATATAAATAAATGTTCTACATATATATTACATATAACTATATTTCATGTTTGTATTTTATATTTATATAGTATAATTTATGCAATTTCTTTTTAAATCAGTTATGAGAAAAAGGATGAAAAACTATGCATCAATAGTGACTATTATAATTACATAATTACCCTTACTAGTATACTCTTTGTCCATGTGGATTTGAATTACCCTCTGGGGTCACTTGTTTTCAGCCTGAAATACTTCTTCTTAGCATTTCTGATAAGGCAGGTCTGCTAGAAATGAATTCTTAGTTTTTGTTTATCTGGGAAAGTCTTGATTTTGCCTTTACTTTTGAAGGATAGCTTTGCAGGATATAGGATTCTTAATTGACACAGACTTTGAGTATTTTGAATATGTTATCCCGCTGCCTCCTGGCTTTCACTGTTTCTGCTGAGAATTTATTTGCTAACCTCACTGGAGTTCCCTTACAAGTGATGGGTAGTTTTTCTCTTGCTGCTTTCAAGATTT
Organism: Cabassous unicinctus; assembly: GCA_029593785.1. Taxonomy (NCBI): domain Eukaryota; kingdom Metazoa; phylum Chordata; class Mammalia; order Cingulata; family Chlamyphoridae; genus Cabassous; species Cabassous unicinctus. Next base: position 9,071 of record JAQZBX010078101.1, read on the forward strand.
TCTCCTTGACTTTGACTTTCAGCATTTTTTACAATGATGTGTCTGTTTGTGGATATCTTTGTGTTTATCCTACTTGGAATTCATTGAACTTCCTGGATATACAGGTTACTATTGCTCAACAAGCTTGGGAAGTTTTCAACCATTATTTCATCTAGTATTTTTTCTTCTCCTTTTTGTCTTCCTTCTCCTTCAGGTGCCCCCATTACATATATGCTGGTGTTTTTAATGGGGTCCTAGGTTTCTCAGAGGCTCTACTCACTTTTATTCATTCTTTTTTCTCTCTGTTCTTTGGTTTGTATAATATTTATTGCTTTATATTCAAGTTCACTAACCCTTTCTTCTGCTCCTCTTGTGGATTTTTATTTCCGTTATTTTACTTTTTGACTCCATAATTTCCATTTGCTTCTTTATAGTTTCTGTCTCTTTCCTGATATTTCTTACAATCTCGCCATCATACCGTCCTTGGCTTTTTTAATCACGGCTTTCTTTAAGTTCTTTGAGCACAGTTATAATGGTATGTTGAAGTCTTTTTCTGTCAAAGCTGACATTCGGCTGCTCTCACAGGCAATTTGTGTTGCCTCTTTTAATCCAGTATATGGGTCGTACTTTCCTATTTCTTTGCATGCGTCATAATTTTTTTGTTGGAGACTGGCCATTTTAGACAATATATTGCAGCAGCTCTGAATCCTGATCCCCTGGGGTTTGTTACTTTTATTTGCTTGTTTGATTGTTTAGGAACTGGATGGATGATTTTAGTTGAATCTGTTTCTTCCCACACAGCGTTAAGCTTGGTGGGCTTTGCTCCTGGAGGGGGGCAGCCGTGGCTGAGCCATGGCCATCCTGGGATGACCGTGGTATTGGCAGGGCTCCCTTCCTCGTCTTCCCTGATCTCAGCCAGCTGTTCAGCTCCACCAGTTGCTGGCTGACTGCTCCATTGCTTTCAACAACGCTGTGGGGATAAATAGCTCTACAAACTAATCCAATCAAATCCTGGCTTTTTTTTAAGGACTAGTTTCTGAGGTCCACATTTGATACATTTGTTCTGACCCCAGAGGACTTCTCCCTGCTGTTGTATCCCCTGGTTCCCTCCTGCAAACTAGCCAGCCTGCAGTCTAGGCTGTATCTTCCTTAAATCTACTCATCTCCTCCTGATGGCCTTGATTGCAAATTCCCCTCTTCCTTAGAGCACCCTGAGGTCTGATATTCTTAATGCTCTGTTGCAAATTAAATCAGTTATCTGTGGGAAGAGATTAGGAACTCTCTGCTTTATAGCCTTCTTCTCTCCCAGGGCAGTCTCTGATCCCATACCCTGGAGCTGGGGCTGGAGACAATGGTAAGCTTCTCTCTCAGTGACAGCCCTGCTCTAGGAGCTGAGCGTTCGGTGGAGGGGTCAGCAGCCTGAGAGCCTCTCCTGGCGAGGAAACACTGCCTCCTGAGCCAGGGCAAGAGTGACTCGTGTCGCAATATTCTCAGCTCACCACGCCCCAGGCGGAGCCTCTATTCCATGAGCCGGGCAGCAGGGAGCCTCCACCTCTGACCACATTCCCCTGAGACTTAGCCTTTGGGGACAGGAAGAGAAATGCTGAATTCCTGCTCCTCCCAGTAAGAAAACCCTGTGACTGGCAGCTGGGGAGGGACAGGGAGTTATCTGGAGTGGATTCTGAGCTGGGGGTGAGTGGAGGGAGGGAGTGGTCTTGGTTCAAGGATCACAGACTCTCAGCTTTTTTTTGCCACCCATTTTCATGAATAGATGGTTCTTCATTTTTTGCTGGCTCTTAGGACCATTTCCAGGGGCTTTAAATGGTTGTGTGTATGTGCATTTAAACAGTTTTCACCAGTTTCTCGGGGGAGCAGATCAGTGGAGTGCCCCATGCTGCCATTCCAGAAAGCCATCTCCCGGCCAGTCTTTCTTGCCCAAGTGGCTAGCCACTTGCTACTGACCATGTGTCTGCATAGGTTCTCACCTGGGGACAAGAAAGTGAGAGAGGAAGGGAGGAAGGGAGGAAGGGAGGTGAGAGAAAGGCTGCAATATCGTTAGTCCTTTCATGAGAGCACTTGAACGCTGTGCCAGGTAAGAACTGCATATTCCCATGGAGCTCCTACCAAAGCCTCTAAAGAACCTAAGCAAAAATATTTTATTTCATATTTTAAATATTCAGTAGGACAAATAATACGGATATTTAAGTCACTTCAATAGTGTCATTTTTGACACGTTCACAAATCATCTTCTTTTGTAAAATTTCCAGCAAATAGGAAACATCTTTCAGAGTGAGGTAAGTAATTCCAAATAATTTGACATGAATTCAAGAAGGACAAAAATGCCTCTTTCTTTTAAAATTTCAAGGCCAAGAGGAAGAGAGGGGAGTGCCAGGGAATGGGCAGGCTCTGCACTCCCACCTGTGCCTCATACTCGACCCTCCACCTGCACCTCACGGGATACGGGGTGGCCACGCCCTTCACCGCATGTCCAAGCTCTCGGAGCAGCTCAGGGTCCCCAAGACTCCCTCCTGGCCCTGCCAGCCTTCCTCCCCAGTGCCAGTCACTGCACCACCTCCTAAAGCACAGTTTTGACCTCTGCTAAAAAGCAAACACTCTATACAGAGGGAATGGCACTTTAATGTCCTTTTAGTCATTTATTACTTGTTTGAACACCTCAGAAAATACCAGATCCTGAAGACATGCAGGTGAGCAACCCAGCCAGGCCGAGTCCAAATATAATAGCATGTCAGACTTGTAATGATAACGGAAGGGGCTTGCCCCAGTCTGGGGGGAGTGGGGGAGTTCACGCTGAGATCTGAAGGGTGCACGGGGTTAAGACCAGAAGCAGTGTTAGCCAGGACCGGGGGCAGGGAAGGGAGGGGTTTGGAGAGGCAGCAGAGTCGAGGCCAGCAGGAAGCCCCTGAAGGATTTCAGACATTTCCCTTTCCCCTCCCCTCCCTTCCCCTCCCCTCCCCTCTCTTCTCTACTCTTCTTTTCCCCTATTTTTGAAAGACAACTCTGACTGCCCAACTGAAAATGAAAGAAATGGGTAGATGCCGGAGCTGTTTGAAAGGTGGAATTGGCAGAACATGGCTGCGATGGAGGTTGGGGTGAGATACAGGCAACAATAAAGGACAGAGCCCAGACCTCCTGCTCTCTGAGTGAGTAACGGCTCCACTGCCTGAGCTGGGGCCAGAGGTGAGGAGCAGCTTTCCTTTCTGTGCCCTATCACAGACAGACAGGTGCCCCTTATATGGTGGGCTTCCAGGAAGGACTCTTCTGTTCTCCTTTTTATTCCCAGCACCTAGTTGTCATGAATGGCCCCTAGCAAGACTTCATTTCAAAATTCTAAGATTGGTTTGATAATGACAAGGAGTACTCACTTTTCATTCAACAAGCTCGTTCAGCTGAAAATTCATTTTCCTGTTGAATGCAAGTATAGAAACACTAAAGAAACAAAAAGCTAAAAAGAACTAAATAAACCCTGTGATGGAGCCACACTGCCCCTGGAAATCTCAGCAGCGTCCTTAAGGTTGGCGTGACCCAGGATTCAGCCCGTTTTCCTGCTCTCTGTTATCTGCACTCAACATTTCTAAGTCTTTTGTCCCTGGCCATTGGCTTTAAATATCACCAACACTTTGACAACTCTTACGGGTACATCTCCAGTCCTGATACGTCTGCTGAACTTCAGATCCACATATTCAACCCTGTAATCAAGATCTTCACAAGGACGTTTAACAGACACCTCAAACTTTACAAAACTGAACTATTTCTCTCCTCTCAAGATTCTGCTCTGCCTGAAGTAGGCTCCATCTCTAGCCAACCGATTCCTCAGGACAAAAACTTTCTCTCACGTCTCTGAGTCACTCCAACTCAAAACCTGTTCCTCTACTGTCAGACAATATCCAGACCCGGACTACTTCTCATCACCTCCAGTGCTCATGCCTTCGTCTGAGCTACCGTCACAGCTCAACACGTCTCTCTACCTTCCTTCTGCCTCCTACAGTCTATTCTAAAGAAGACCGTTCTTTTCAAAACAGAAGCGATATAGTCCTATATTCAATGGCTCCTAAGTCACCCAAAAGGAAAGCTCAGGAGGCCCTGCACGATGTTGTGTCTACTTAGGGTACTCCCTCTCCTTCCACAAGTCTTCCTAGACGACTTATTCAGTGAGCTTTTCCCCGACCATTCTATTTCAGATCACCTGGCCTCCTTAGAGAAGTTGTAAATTTACAGAAAAATTATGCAGAGTTCCCATATACCACCCTAGTATTAACAGCTTGCATTTGTATGGTATATTTTTGCAATTCATGAAAGAACATTGTTGTAATTGTACTATTAACTGTACTCCATGGTTTATTTTAGGGTTCACTGTTTGTGTTGTACAGTACAATAGATTTTTAAAAATTTTTATTCTCGTAACATATATACAACTTAAAATCTCTCCTTTTAACCACATTCAAATATTTATTTCAGCACTATTACTTATGCTCACAATGTTGTGCTACCGTAACTACCATCCATTACCAAAACTTTTCCATCACCCCAGACAGAAACTCTGTGCAATTTTAGCCTTAACTCTCCTATGACTATATAATTTAATTATTCATTATATTTATTACTTTTTGTATTTCTCTTCGCTCTAAAATATAAGCCACATGAAGGCAAGGATCTTTGTAGATTTTGTTCTTTGATATTTCACAATAGTCTTTAGCAGTCCTGACACATAGTAGGTGCACACAAATGTTTGTTGAATGAATGGGCGCCTTCTTTGGGCTGACAAGGCCATGCAGCCCATGGTATACTAGGTTTCTGTTCACAAATCCTCAGTGTCTCTGCCTGCAGAGGAGCTCGGTCACAGCCACGTCACTTGTTTAGACAAGGAAATGCAAGAAGAAACACCTGTGATCCTGGTGTCTTAGTTTGCCAGGCTGCGTTGGCAAATACCACACAACGGGTTGGCTGAAATGACAAGCAGCTACTGTCTCACAGTTTCCAAGACTTGAAGTCCAAACTCAAGCCCTCGGCAAGATCATGCTTTCTCCCCAAAGACTAGCATTCTGGTGCTGGCTCGCTTCAAGTCCCTCCGTCTGAATCCCACTCTTGCCACATGGCGCCCTCTCTCTT
>JAQZBX010078102.1:0-14173 GCA_029593785.1 Cabassous unicinctus
TTCAGGAATTTTGTAGTCTATTGACATCATGTAGCTTGAAATCAGACATGATGGATGTTTATACCATAGGAATTGGCAAACACTGCAAATCAGGATTTTTTTTTTTTAGTGCCTATTACTAAACATTTACTAGAACACCTCTGCTTGGAACCCTAAGCCATGAAAGAAATCTGACTCATCTGCTAGAGAAACCATGTGGGCAAGCCCTGAAACTACATGAAGAGAGAAGAAGGCCCAGTAGAGCCCAAGATGTACCTGCCAAGGTGTCAGATATGTGACTGAAGCTTTCTTGGCTACTTCAGATGGCAGTTGAATGCCACTAAAAGAACCTAGTTGACCCTTAATAGAGCAGAAGAAATGCCCAGATGAGCTCTACAAAAATTCCTGAACCACAAAATAATGAGATATAATAAAATAAAATGACCATTGTTTTAGGCCCTCAGATTTTAAAAATTAAGGCATCATTTTAAGCCTAATAGATAATGGGAATACCCATAAGCAGTGACTTTTTCTGAAATATATGGCTAACATTTATTTTCTTCTGTGTTTATCTTTATGTGTGCATCTTTTTATAATGAATGCATGTTACTAGTGCAATAAGTGAAAATATGTTAAAAGACTGAGATACTTGGAGAAACAACACATTGTCAAGTGCATGACCAGTTCTAAAATGTGTTGACTTCCTCAGTTGTGGACCTCTTCTCACAGTTCTGGCTAATAACTAGTGGTCTTTTTCAATGTTGGGCATTGTGTTTCCTCTTAAAAACAAAGGTAGAGGAACTATTTCTGAGTTACAGAAAAAGTGTTTGGCTGTAGAACTTGCCAGACCTAGGGTTGAGGCTCAGCTTCTACACAAGGTAACTTTTTGATGAGGGGCAAGTAGATCACCCTCTTTGAACCACAATTTCCTTGTCAGAATTGTGAGGAAAAAAAGAAAATACCTGCTTTTCTAGGGTTGCTGAAAGGATCAAATGCATAAGGTACATACAATGTCCTGCACTGTGCTCAACAAGATGGGGCAGTCCATGTTCAGGAGCAGATCAGCAATGTCATTGTTATGTGAATAAAAGATGGGAACATAACTGAAGGTTCTGATAGTCTATGGACAAGAAGCTCCAGGTGATAACCTCCACAGTGGAGCCCTCAGTTTAAGGTGCACCTAAGCCAAAAATGACACTCCAGAGAAAGAGGATTGAAGGAACTATCTACTCTAAAGTAAGATTCCTTAAGGATAGGGGACCAGGTCTTTTTCATGGTCCCAAGAAAGTCTGCTCTCTCCAGTCAAAAAGACCAAGAAAGGGGCAGACTTGCAAGAGAGAAAACCTTTAGACAATAATCACCCCACTCCACAGGAAAAACTGTGGCCATGCCCCAACTCCACCAATGAAAGATTAGTAGAGAACCTAGACAGCTACCCTTGCCAAGCTCTGATGAGGTGCACCAGATCACCCACCTTACCCCCTGCTTCTCACCACTCTAGGGGTGTCAGAGAAGGCAGAGTGGGGAGCCTTGACTTTTATCCCTACTGGGTCTTTGGAGGCATTCTGACTCTTCCTCACTGGGGTGGTAGCATAGGAGACATAGTAGAGAGTCAGGACTTTTCCTAATGCCCAGCAAGCAGGAAAAAGGCCACAGGGAGTGGAATTCCCACTGCTGCCCAGAAGTAATGAGGAACCACTATCCATCATGTGTTAACAGAAAGGCCAAGCAGGTAACCTGGACCTTTGCCCCCACTTAGCAATAATGAGGCTGTGCCCACCCCTCCCCATTTCCCTAATGGAATGGAGTAAGAGGAAACCAGTTAACATAGAAAATTTAAATAAATTCCAAAGTCTCAAAAATTAATACCCCAAATGCCCAGTTTTCCATTAAAAAAACTCTCATACCAAGAACCAGGAAGATCACAACTTTAACAGGAAAGACAATCAACAGATGCCAACACCTAGATGACAGAGATGTTGGAATTATCTGAGAATGACTGCAAAACAACCATTGTAAAAATGATTCAATGAGAAATTGTAAACAATATTGAAACAAATTAATAAAATAGAAAGTCTCTGTTAAAAAATAAAAAAATTAAGCAAAGAAATAGAAAATATAAAGAACCATATGGAAATTTTAGAAAGGAAAATACAATAACCAGAATAAAAAAACAAACAAACACTGACAGGAGGTTCTCAAGAAAAGTAAAGCATCACTGAATTGGAAGACAACAATGGAAATTACCCAGTTGGTACCAATGGAGTCCTGGAAGAAGAAAAGAAAGAGGGTGGTGCTGAAAAGGTACTTTAAGAAATAATGGCTGAAAACTTAACAACTTTGTCAAAAGACAAACTTTCATATACAGACAATGGGATATTATTCAGTCATAAAAAAGAATGAAGTTCTAATTCATGCTACAACATGGATGAAACTTAAAGACACTATACAAGGCACATAAGGATAAATATTGTATGCTTCCAATTATTATATCTGGAGTATTCATATTCATAGAGAAAAAAATAGGTAAGTTACCAGGGGTTAGAGGGTGGGGAAATAGGAAGTTATTGTTTAATGGGTACAGAGTTTCTGTTTGCAGTGATGAAAAAGTTTTGGTAATGGATCGTGGTGATAGTAATACAACATTGTGAATGTAATTAATGCCATTGAATTGTTCACTTAAAATTTTACATTAAATGTATGTTACCAATATTTTTAAATGGCAGTAGGAAAATAAACCCTTAAATATATTATTTATTCCAAGAAAACATATAAAATTTCAGATTCAAGAATCTGAGTGAAGCATAAACAGGAAAAATCTGAAGACATTCACACCAAGACAAGGCACAGTCTATATTCTGAAAACTAAAGACTAAGAACAAATCTTGAAAATAGAGTAGAAAATACCCCTTAGATATAGAGGGGGAAATCAAATGACAGGGTTCCTTTTGAAAAACCATGGAGGCTATAAGTTGGACTACATTTTTTACATGATGAAAGAAAAGAGTTTTCAAACTAGAGTCCTATTTCCAGTGAAATTTCCTCCAGGAATGAAGGGGACATCAAGATATTCTCTGATTAAAGAAAACTAAAAATTTGTCACCATCAGAACTACTCTAAAGAATGGCCAAAGGAAGTCCTCTAAAGAGAAAGGAAGCAAGAAAAAAAGGAACCTTGGAACATCAGGAAGGAAGAAAGTATATAGAGTAGAAATATGAGCAAATACACTTTGGAAATATTGGTAGCTAATGGAAATAGACTTTCTATCTCCTCTTGGGTTTTCTAAATTATGTTTGGTGGTTGAAGCAAAAGTTATAGCACTGTCTGATGTGGTTCTCAATGAATGCAAAGTAACTAAGTCAGTTATATTATAAATGGGGAAAGTAAAGGTATATTTAGGGGTAAGGTATCTGCCTTCATTTAAACTGATATTTGACATCAGTAGACTGTAATGTTATGTATATATAATGTAACACATAGAGTGACAACTAAAAAGCTATACAAAAAGATATGCTATAAAACTATAGATGATTCAAAACAGAATTATAAAATAAGTTCAAGTAACATAGAAGAAGTCAGTAAAAGGAAACAGAAATGAAAACAAGAATGGACAAACGAAACTAAAAAAGGACGCTCTCTGCTCATTTAAAAAGACCTTACAGATTTCTGGTTGTACGAAAAATCTAGGATCAGAATATCTTATATTATGCTAACTATCATGTAGGAAAGAAGGAATAAGAAGGACAAAATGAAAAGTTTTATATGTGTTTTGTTATAGTTGTAAAAAGAAACACTGGCATGACAGTGTTGGTGGGGGGGGAAGGGTAAGTGGCATAAAAATACTAAGGACATTTCCTTGTCTGTTTTACTTTAATGGCTTTTCATTCTTTTTTTTTTTTTTTCTTAGAGAAGTTGGGGGCAGGTGTACAGAAAAATCATGCAAAAATATAGTTCCCATATAACTCCCTTATGCACACAGTTTTCCTTATTAACACATTGCATTAATATAGTACTTTTGTTAAAACTGATGAAACATTATTATAATTATCCTATTAACTATAGTCATAGTTTACATTAGTGTTAATTGTTTATGTTGTGCATTCCTACTGTTTTTAAAACATTTTTTTTTAGTAACATATGTACAACCTAAAATTTCCCCTTTTAAACACATTCAAATATATAATTCAGTGGTGTTACAGTAATTACATTCAGAATGTTGCACTACCATCAACACAATAAATTACTAAAACTTTTCCATCACCCCAAACAGAAACTCTATAACAATTAAGCATTAACAGCCCTTTCCTTACCCCAAATCTGGGCCCTGGTAACTGTATTCTAGCTTTTGACTCTGTGGATTTGCTTATTCTAATTATTTCATGTAAGTGAGATGATAAAATATTTGTCATTTTCTGTCTGGCATATTTTACTCAACATTATGTCTTCCAGGTTCACCGAAGTTATCACATTTATCAGAGCTTCATTATTTTTATGGCTGAATATAATACATTGTGTGTATATACCATATTTTGAACATCCATTTATCTGTTGATGTAAACTTGGGTTGTTCCACATTTTGCCTTTTGTAAATAATATTAACATGAATATCAGTGTGAAAATGTCTGTTTGAGTCCCTGGTTTCAGTTCTTTGTGGTATATAGCTGGAAGTGGGATTGCTTGGTCATATAATAATTCTGTATTTAACTTTCCGAGGAACTACCAGTTTTCCATAGTGACTTCACCATTTTATCTTTACACCAACAATGAATGAGTTCCTATTTCTTCATATCCTATCCAGTAATTTTTATTTGCCATTTTAAAAATAATAGTCATTCTAGTGGGTATGTAATTATATCTCATGGTGGTTTTGATTTGCTTTGCCTTAATTACTAATGATATTGAGCATCTTTTCATGTACTTTTTATTCATCAGTACATCTTTTTTTGGAGAAATGTCTATTCAGGTCTTTTGCCCATCTTTTCACTGGGTTGTTTTTCTTTTTTGTTGTTGAATTGTATGATTTCTTTATATATTCTGATATAAAACCCTTATTGGCTATGTGGTTTCCAAATATTTTATCCCATTCTGTAGCCTGTCTTTTTACTTCCATGATGAAGTTCTTTGATGCACAAACTTTTTTTTTAATAACATATTTTTTAATTTTTTGAAAGATACTTAGATTGCATAAATGTTACACAAAAAATATGGGGATTCTCATATGCCCCACTCCCCACACCTCCCACACCCTCCCACACAAACAACGTTCTTCATTAGTATGGCACATTCATTGAAATTGATAAACACATCCTGTGGCATTGCCCTGAGCATGGACCATAGTTCACATTGTAGTCTACACTCTCTCCCACACAGTTCTGCATGTTATGGGATGATATAAAATGGTCCATATCTGTCATTGCAAAGTCATTCAGGAAGATTCCCAAGTCCCTAAAAAGCCCCCCATATTACACCTGTTTTTACCTCTTTTGGCCCCCAGAGTCTCCAGTGGCCACTGCCTCCATATCAATGTAATTTTTTCCATTGCTAGAATCACAATATATCTATAGTAGAATACCAATAAGTCCACCCTAGTCCATAGTTCATTCCCCAATCCTGAGGATTCTAGGATGGTGAGGTCCACTCCACTCTAATTGAGAGGGGGCTTTGATCCATACAGCCAATGGATGGGACTCTCTTGCTTGCAGTTGTAAGCGCTTTCATTTCCTTGGTATGGTGGTTGTCAATCTTCACCTCCTTGTTAGTTGTCCTAGATGAGTCCAATGAAATGGAGAGTAGGTGTTTGCTGCAACTTTGCTGAGGCTCAGGGCTCATCTGTCACGTGGGCAGCCCAAAGATTCCAGTATCTTGGACGTACACCTACAAACTCCAGCAACAGGTATAGGTTTAAATAGAAGGGACAGATGATCCATGTGTAGGGAAGCCATAACTGAGTGCAACTCTGTCACTCTCAGGAGCACAAACTCCAAAGTAGGGCCCACTGGCAAGGCACCAAACTCTGGATCTATCTGCCCTGACCATAGGACTTGGGTTTCTCCAGAGCCCTCAGGAGCCCCACTATTTGGGGTAGTATCCACTTTGGCAGTCTATGAGATCCTGCTGAGATTTGCATAAGCGTTACCTCTGGGATGACCTCTCGACTCACTTTGAAGTCTCTTAGCCATATAAACTCATTTGTCTTTACCTTTTCCCCCTTTTATTTGAGGTCTTTTTCCAGTTGCATTGCTAGTTGGTGCTTGGTAGTAATCCCTTGGTGCAGGGAGGCTCATCCCTGAGAGTCCTGTCCCATGCTGGGGGGAAGGTAATGCATTTATATGCTGAGTTTGGCTTAGAGAGAGGCCACATTTGAGCAACAAGGAAGCTTTCAGGAGGCAACTCTTAGGCACCCCACAACATTAGGCTAAGCTTCAATTTCAAGAGCAAAGGCTCACAAGAATAGTTGTCAATATCAAGGGCCCATAAATGGACCATCCTCCTTCGCCAGTCATTGCCCCTGCACTTGGGGGCTGTTGCTGCTCCATTAGAGAACATGGCAGAACTCTCCAGGATGGGAATTCCATATTCTCTCGGTTATTGTATGAATCTCCACCCACTTTGACAATGCCCCGTAAACCTATGAACACATTTATATACCTTATTTGTATGCTCATGTATCCCCCATCACTGACACCCCACACCAACTATCCTCCCCTGCCCCAGTTATAACCCTTCTGTGATCCAAAGCTTCTTCAAAAATGAAGCCAAGAAAGTGGCCAAATACAATTATTAGGAAAATGAAATAATAATGATAGGTTTAAATATAAGAAATAAAATACACAAAAATTAAAAAAAAAACTAAAGATAAAATAAAATTAAAAGATTGGTATATTAAAAAATAATGAAAAATATTTAAAAAATTCTTTTGACATTTTGTTTTTCATCACTATAATATCTGCTTGCCTTGTATGTAGAGTATCATTTCCTTCCATTTATTCCCCAGTGTCTTAGTTTCTTCATTTTGTTTCTAAAGAAGTTTTAGGTCACAGTAAAGTCACATACAGAATACAGGGGACTCTCATATACTCAACATCCTCCCCCTTTACCCCCTTCCCGTATTAATATCTTTTTATATGTGGATGGTACATTTGTTACAACTGGTATGCATAAATGTTTTTAATTTTGAAGAAGTCTTATTTATCTATTTTTTCTTTTGTTGCTCATGCTTTTAATGGAAAAGTATAAGAAACCATTGCTTAACACAAGGACCTAAAGATTCCTTGGGGTTTCTTCTAGGACTTGCATGGTTTTGTTTCATATATTTAGGTCTTTGCTCCATTTTGAGTTAATTTTTGTTTAAGGTGTGAGGTAGGGTTCACCTTCCTTCTTTTACATATGGATATCCTTTGCCTATCTCCATTTGTTGAAGAAACTATTCCTTTCCCCATTGAGTGGACTTGGAAACCTTGTCAAACATCAATTGGCCATAGATATGAAAGCCTATTTCTGAACTCTCAATTCTATTCGTCTGTATGTCTGCCCTTGTGCCTGTACCGTGCTATTTTGATTACTGTGGCTTTGTATTAAGTTTTCAAATTGGCAACTGTGAGTACTCCACTTCATTCTTCTTTTACAAGATGGTTTGAGCTATTTAGAGCCCATTCCCTTCTGTATAAATTTGATAATTGGCTTTTCCATATCTGCAGAGAAGTCTATTGGCATTTTGATTGGGATTGTCTTGAATCTGTAGATTGCTTTGGGTAGAATTGATAACTTATCAATATTTAATTTTACAATCCATGAACACAGAATGTCCCTCCATTTCTTTAGGTTTTCATTTCTTTTAGCAATGTTTTGTAGTTTCCTGTGTACAAGTCCTTTATATACTTGGTTAAATTTATTCCTAGATATTTTGTTTTTTAGTTGCTATTATAAATGGAATATTTTTCTCGATTTCCTCTTCTTATTGTTCATTACTAATAATTTTCTTGATTAATTATTTTTATCAAAGTAGTTGTAAGTTTAAAAGAAAAATCACATAAAACACAGTGTCCATATCCCAGCTTATTAGCACCTTGCATTAGTGTGGCATATCTGTTAAAATTAATGAAAGAACATTTTTATAATTGTCCCATTGACTATAGTCCACTGTTTAAAATAGGCTTCATTGGTTGTTTTCTACTATACTGCTATTTTAAAAATTTTATTCTAGTAATATATATACAACCGAAAGTTTCCCCTTTAACTACACTCAAATACATAAAGTGCTGTAATTATGTTCACAATTTTGTGCTACCATCATCACGATCCATTACCAAAACTTTATGCTTAACTTAAATAGAAACTCTGTACATGTTCATTACTAATTACTAATGATTTAATAACTACTTAGATGATACTAGAAAGTCCCTGGTCTCTCAGCCCCATTACCTTCTTGTCTGTGACAATATTATCCCCCATCCACTTCAGCCACCTTCTGCCGTGGTCTAACCCTGGTCTTTATTAGTACCAACAAGTTCATAATCCTGATTTTAAGCATCCTACTCTGCAAACACTGCATTGTAGCTTCCCAACTCAAACTGTACAGCACCCCTTCTACAGCGACTCTGTCATCAATGGGATGTCACCCACTGGATTTACCACCTTTCACTATCCTAAAATCCTCATGTTTTCACTTCATGCCTTACTCTGCTCATATGCTGTAATTCAACATTATAATAGCTCTCTTGCATATAATCTTAGATCACCTGCTAGTCTTTCCCTCTATCTTACCCACATGTAGTTGCAGGTTGGTTTCCATGGGAAACAGGCTCTAAGTTGTATATTTGTATACAAGAATTACATTGGGAAATGCTCTCCAGAAAACTGTGAGGAAGTGAGGAGAGTGAGGGGAACACACCTAGACAGAGGCCATCATCTCTGCCCTTCCACAAGACACCAGAATTAGGAAGGGGTATCTGAAAAGATTTCCCACAAGGAAATCCAAGCATTTTCTTCCCAGCCTTATTATTTCTGATGATCAGGGTACACCCTTGTCAGGATGGGTCTCCTTTCCTTTCCTGTTGGTTTCTTGGCCCAAAGACCCAATTTAAGTCTCACATGATGATTACAGTAAGACATATGCTTGGTTGGCTCTAACAGCACTTTGCTCCTGAAGGGCTATTTTGACTGCATAGTCACTTATGTTCCATAGTCACCTTTCTGTGCCCCTTTCTATGGGACCCAGAAGCACAACAGGGGCTGTTATTTGGATGGCACATAATTTCTGTAGATGAGGGTTATGCCATAGGACCTGGTAGTAGTCTAGATTTAAAGGCTAACAGCACTTTTGCTTGTTCTTTGGTGGAAGCATTTTTCCTCTGGAAACCATAACCCAGAGCCTAGAGTGTGGCAATAGGAAACACAAATTCTCCAAGTAAGTAAGACTGACTGGCCAGTAAGACTGGCATAATCATCTCTCTGGAACAGGGCATCATCAACCAACACCAGGTTTTTGCATTGGTCATTTTGCCTAAAATTCTTCCCCCAGAAAGCTACATGGCTGGGACTCTAACTTCTGTTTAGTCTTTCCATAAACTATCATCTTAATGTGAGCTTCAATGACCACTCTTTAAAATAACAACTTCTGTTTTTCCTGATTTTCTTAGCACTTACCCCCACTTCTCAGACTCTATATTTGTTTATTGTTTGTCTTCTCCCACAAAAATACAAACTCCATGAGAACAGTACTTGCCCTGTTTGATCAGGGCTGTACACTCAACACATAGAAGAGAGTCTGGCACATACTGGATGCATAATCCATATTCAGTGAGTAAGTGAATAAGTGAATGAATGAATGAGTTTTAAAGGGTTGTTTTCTATATTCTTGTCATTCCTTTGTTTAAATCCTTTTCACAGTTTTGGTAGAGAGAAAAGGCCCTGCCACATCCTGCATCTCTCCTCCCTAAGGGGAAGGAACATCAATTGGTTCAATTTCCAGGACATTAAACTAGTGCATTGGTGTGTCCTTCCCTTCTTCTCTATTGCCTGGTGTCTGCTAAAGAAGTAAGCTGCTTTCTTCACTCTGAAATGGAGGGCTGGAGTAGGATTAACATCTTCAGTACCTGATGGGTGGTGCATGGCAAGGTTGGCATTGGGAGGGAGTTAGGCAGGAAGAAAATGCCTCAGTGGGTCCTCTCCCAGGTTTTCATCCTGCAAAAGCATCCATCTTTCAGAGCAGTTCTAGGCTTACACAGGGTAAGAACAATGGAGAACCATGCCTGGTACCCAACAAGCACACTTTCTCCATCCCCCACTCTCAGTTCTGCTGTAGACAGAATGATGAGCCAGGTACCATATCTGGCTCCTTTTATTCTCACATCCTATACAGCCATGAAGGAAGGAGGAAACCATCTCCCCACACCCAGGACCTGGTCATGCAATAATGGGAAATTTTATTTCAAAACATGAGCCCTTCAGTTGCTTCCTCCTAGAATTCTAGAGTTTTGTAGAATGTTCACCACCAGCCCATCCTCAAAAACCCCCTTACTCCACATTATTCTTTTCCTGCCTTCTGGTGGGGGACCGTTTTAATACAAACCTCAAATAAGGCTGTATTGCATACATCTAGAAAGGCATATAAAGAGACAATGAGGTAAAACACTCTAGAGTGACACTGCATATGGCCTTTTCCCCCTTTACTGAATCTACATGCCCCACTAAGATTGATTGGGGGTGTCTTAGTTTGCCAGGGCTGCTTAGTTTGCATGAGTTGGCTTAAACAATAGGAATTTATTGTCTCATGGTTTTGAAAGCTAGAAGTCCAATATCAAGGTATTGGCAGGACTTGCCTTCCTCTGGAGTCTGTAGCATTCCAGCAATCTTCCATTACATGGGGATCTCTCCTTGTGTCTTCTCCTCTGGATTCAGATTAATTCTGGCTTCTATTGACTGACTGTGTCCAAATTTCCTGTCTTTTCAGGACTTCAGTCATACAAATTAAGACCCACCTTGATTCACTTTGGCCTCATCTAAGTAGGATCTTTGAAGATCCTATTCACAATGAGTCCACATATTAACAAATAATAACATCTTCAAAAGTTCTATTTACATATGGGTTCATACCCACAGGAATGTAGATAAAGACTTGGATGTGTTTTTTTGTGAGAGACATGATTCAATCTCCAACATGGGGTGAGATACATCTGGGCATTCAAGATATCAGTGGTGTTCCGGGTTCTCAAAGGCACTTCCTTCCTTTTGCTTCATTTCCAGGACGGCTGCCAGGTCTCTCAAATAGCACTCAGCCTGGAACAATTCACTGAGTGCCTGCTGATTGCTCCATTCTGAATCAAACACAAGCAATTTAAGCATCTGCCCCTATTACCAGGGCCAAGATCTGGGGGAACTCAAGACAAAACAGAATAATCTGACTGATGGAATAATGGGAAGTGGTTTTTAAAAAATCAATATCCTGATGCTTACTTAACTGGGATGGGAACTAGGCTTAGATACATTTAGTCAAGCACAAATAGTGGGACATTCTGACTAGGTCACAAATAAGAAAGAAAAATGCCCTTTCCTATTTCTCAATTCATTCAATATTAGGTCACTTTGCAGCTCTGTGATTACCCACTCATGTGACCAGTGGGAGCATAATCAGAAGACACAAAGCAAGTCAGATTGGTGTTTTGATGCTGGACATTTCTCCTGGTGGGTTTCCTTTTACCCTCCCCTTATGGGTCCCTCTGTGAAGGTCTGCAAGGTACAAGGGAACATACACAGACATCATGGCCCTTACCCTGATTCTGCGAGAATTAGCTGCCTGACCTCACTCACATTCAGCTCGCATTGTGTTATACCATCCACACAGTTTGAACTGAAATAAGATGACTTGAAGGCAACATTCCAGCCACCAGGCCCTCAGATCTTTATACACTACATCACACCAACTAATTAACCCAGAATTCCATGAAAAAGCAAGAAAAGATAAGCTGACTCTTCTAAGCCCAATTTATGGAGTAAGGACTTCATGCAATTGATGATGTAGTGAATTTTAGCATAATCATGTACAACAAACTGCACATAATACACCTTAAGAATCCCAAATCACATTGTTCTTCTCCTTATTAAGAGCTGGTGAACCTTCAGGTGAGTGGGTTGGAGGGCAACCTCAGTTCTCATAGGTGCAGTCCCAGGTATTTCTCCAGTCCCACAAAGATTCCTGCCCCTTACAGACTGGACATGGCATTACTCACCAAGGGTATTACACCCTGTGGAGAAAGCTCCTGCCTGTGACTTTTCAGAGTTCTGCTCACGATGGTGTCTCACAGCCTGTCTTTCTCAGTAGTGTTCTCAGGAGGACGGGCTTCCCCTACTGCCCATCACTAGGTGACCTTCACTTTTTCCTAAGGATCCTGAGATTTCAATATGTCCTGAGGTGAAGGCACCATTTCCACTGGCCACAGTGGTCTGGGCTGAGGATATCCTCCTGCTGGGCATGGGTGTGTAAACCTGCCCTCTGCCAGCCGTGCCCACCTGGCTGCCTGTCCCCACACTGGGCTTTCCTGCATGCTCCTCCCTGCTACCCACCCTGTGCTCCACCTGCACATGCCAGACACATCCTAGACTCTTTCTGTGCTGGCCCATCTCATCCCTTCTTAGAGCAGAGTACTGCGAATCCAAATCAGGGCTACACACTATGTCTGAGAATACCTGGACACTTCTCTTCCTAGTTCCTCTTTCCATTGCACAGTTAAGACTAAAGCACATTTAGCCTTACAGAGCACTCTGGGACTTGGCAGGCACGGAAAATCGAGTAGAGAGAAAATTAATTTAAAAATGATGTTGTTCTAGAAAGCAGTTAAGTTAAAAAATGCCTTATTGGTAATCTAAGGTAATGCAGATTCAGAAATTGTTGAGCTGAAATATATAGGGAGATCTGGGCAGCTTAAATATCAGAGATCTTCTCCTTGTGAGTGCCTTCAAAAGCTCCTGTACCTGAAGAAGTTTGGGTCTACTTGGGCTCTTCCCATGTACATGAGCATGTATACTCTCCGTGTCATATGGGGCACTGCTGCCTTCCCCATGAATGCTGGCTGTGAACCAGGCATGGAGAGGAGCTGGCTACTGCATCATGCACAGCAGAATAGATAGGCAAGATTCATGCTTGTAGGATTTTCCTCCAACAGATGCAAATCAAAACATCAACCAAACAATTAAACATCCAAAAACAGTGAACAGGGATAGAAAGTTCCGGGTGAAAAAGGAATTATCACCTCCTGGGCCGCCTCTTGAACCCAGACTGATGAGCTGCAGTACAAAGAGGCTCAGTGAAGAAGAGGAGGGAGGAGCAGGTGTACCTGGGCCTGTGGAACCCAGAACACTCAGGTAGAGACTGCCAGGGCTTGGGATGAGGCCCATCCAGACTGAAGAGCCAGGTCTCATCCTTCCTGGCTTGCAAGCTACTAGTCACACTTCAGTTTGGACCTCCATGGCCTGCTCTCTCCTGCCCATTTGACCTCCCCCTCCTTCCCTTTGTCCATGCTTTCTCCCCACCATCAATGCCTCTGTCAATACCTCTGTGGTGTGCCCCTGCTCATGATCACTGACTCTAGCAGAGATGCTGGTTTCCTCCTCTGAGTCTCCCCCATGCCCTGTATCTCATCTGTTCCTGGGTTCATCACTCTTAGTTGTCTGTGTCCTGTCTCTCATTGAATTGCTCCTTTTATTAATATATGATGTCTTTCTTCAACTCTTATAGCAGTTTTGTACTTTAAGAATACTTTGTCTGATATTAGTATCACTACTCCAGCTCTTTTTTATTTTATTTTATTTTATTTTAATTTGTTGTAAAGAAACTTTAGATTGCATAAATGTTACATAAAAAATATAGGGGATTCCCATATGCCCCACTCCCTCCCCTTTCCACACTTTTCACACTTTCCACACTTTCCACACTTTCCACACTTTCCACATTTTCCACACTTTTCCACATTAATAACATCCAATGTTGAGGGATACTCAACATTGTCTAATATTGAGTATCCCTTACCTTCCTCGAATAAACTCAACTTGAAAATGGTGCATATTTTTTAATGCACTGTGAAATTATGTTTGCCAATATTTTGATTACTGTCATGAAATAGGAGTCATAGATGTCTTAGTTTTCAAGGCTGCCATAACAGAGTATCAAAGACTGACTGGCTTAAGATACTACAGATTT
>JAQZBX010078103.1:0-14173 GCA_029593785.1 Cabassous unicinctus
GAGAGAGAGAACATTAAAATCCCTTTGAAATAGTCTAATAAGAAAAGCACATGAAACTAAAAACCTTCACTGAAAGGTTTAAAAGATTGTCTTAATGAAAATGTGGATAAATGGAAGCTCATATCATAACGGAAGCTCATATCACTACAAGGAGATATTTATTTTCAAAGTATAACTTCTACTCTAATTACTTTACAATTTTAATACCATCAAAATAAGTATCTCAATAAATTATACAGTGGAAAAAATAATTCTTAAGCTAGTCTGGAAGTATGTACATGTGAAACCTAATTTGCATCAAATTTGAAACAACTGGTGCTAACACATGTGTAAGGGAATAAATGAACAAAGTCTCAAAAATTCTTACTGTACAAAGAAATTTTATGTGCATTAAAAATATCTAAATCCAATAGATAAATTATTATTAAAATTTTAGTTTTATAATTTTAATTTGTAAAAGATAAAGTTAGATCCTTACATTATTTGGTTTAAAAAAGTGTATAAGCAGTTGAAATAGATAAACAATATATCATGTACATTAAAACGGAGGGTCAAGATGGCATTGGTTTGGTGACAGGATCCTGTCCATATGGTCTGGTCTGGGAGCCCACAGTTTGAAAAACTTAAGGACATCGATCTTGAGGAAGCTGGACAGCGAGGTGGATTGCTCAAGATAAAATTGTGAGATTTTCCCCAGCTGACTAAGCCCCACCCTCAAGGCAAAGGACTAGGACGACCCCCGACTCCTGTCAGCAATCCAATGAGAGGAACATTCTGTGAGAGTGAGAGGGGTTTCTTTTCTGTGGATTTGGATGTCTGGACGCCCTTGCAGTTTTGGCGAGCAAACCAGCAGGCATGAAGCAGCACCAGGCTAAGGAAGCCTGATTTACCTAACCACCCAGGGATATGCCCCAACTCCCACTGGCAACCTGGTGAGAAGGAGCATTCTCCGAGAGTGGGAGAGTTCTGGCAGAAGGTGGAGAGGGGTTTCCTTTCTGTGGGTTTGGCTGTCTAGATGCCCTTGCATGTTTGATGAACAAACCAACAGGCTTGAAGTGGCATCAGACTGATGGGAGAAGTGAATCTGCTGAGGAAGCCTGTTTTACATAACCTCCCAGTAATATGAGGCTTGGCTCGGGAGGGGCAGAGTCAGCTAATTTTATCTTTCTGTGCTGATGAGTATTAGAGTCTCAGTTCCAGAGGGAGGCCAGGCAGTGTAAAGTGTTTGATAAGTTTCCATGAGCCTATTTAGGGTGCCCTCGGCAGAGGGTGTGGTCTAGAAGAGACCTTCTTTTGGGACCCTCATTTCTCAAAACAAAAAGGTTACTTTGAAAAAAAAATTCAACTTAGTCTAATGGGTAAAATCTGCCTCAAAATATGCAGATAGAAGCCTGCAGGATAATTGATAGGTGAATACAAGCAGGCTGAGAGGCCCCAAAAGGGCCCAAGAAGGAACGTGGTTTTTCCTTAGCTTTGTTTGACTGCTCGCTTTTGTGTTTGTTTGGTTTTTCATTGTTTGTTTGTTTGTTTCTTGCTTTTATTTCCTCTTTCTATCCCCACCCTTTTTTTTCTTTTTCTTTTTTTTAATTAGGTGCTGCTAGCTTGTTTCTTCTTTGCTGTGCTTATCCTTCCTTGATTTCCCATTTTCTGTTTCTTTTGATTTTGTCTACCAATGCTATTTCTTTTCCTTCCTTCTTTTTTAATTGTTATTATTAACTTTTTCCGTTCAGCCCACTCTTTACTGTTTCTCTCTTTCCTCATCATTCTGGTCTTTTAAATCATATTAAATATTTTCCTCTTTTTGGTTTCCCATTCCATTGTAGGTATTCCACTTTCTTTTTTCCTATTACTCTACACTGCCTACAGGAGTAAAATATTCATTTTACTAAGTCTTATAAGGCCCCTCATCTAACTTTTATCAATATTACTATTATCCTTTTTCCTTTCTAACTTTATTGGATTCCTTGGACCCTAATCTTTTTCCTTCAAGGGAACATAGAAAAAAGGCAAGGAAATAGAACAAGAAGAACAAGTGTCAAAGAAAAACTTAACACACACACAGAACCACCAGCTAAATAAAACTGTAGAGCAGAGAGGGAATCTAATCAACTGAATAAGCCCATCAAGATAAAAAGCAGACCAGAAGGCAGCAAAACAGTACAAACCATACTGAGAAACAGGAAGACATGGACCATTCCAATGAACAAACAAAAACCCAGGAGGAGATGCTGAACATCGAACAACTTATCAAAACTGTCCAAAAAATTTCATGGCCCAATTAATGAAGTGAAGTAAGAGATTAAATATACTAAGAAGACACTGGTAGAACATCCTGAAGAAATTGTAAACATACATAAAATGATAATGGACATGATGGTGATGAATGGCACAATCCAAGAACTCAAAAAGATGCTGGAATCACAAAGCAGCAGAATTGAACAGGCAGAAGAAAGAATTAGTGATATGGAAGAGAGTACATCTGAAATAAAAAAGCGAGTAGAACATAGATAAAAAGATAGAAAAAATCGAGCAGGGACTCAGGGATTTAACCAACTACACAAAATGCACAAACATATGCATTATAGGCATCCCAGAAGGAGAAGAGAAGGGAAAAGGAAGAGAAGGAGTGTTGAAGGAAATAATGGCTGAAAACTTCCAAACCCTATTGAGGGAGATGGATGTATGTGTCCAGTAAGCACAGCACACCCCAAACAGCATAAATCCTAACTGGCCTACTCCAAGACATATAATTATCAAAATGTCCAATGCTCAAGACAAAGAGAAAATGCTTAAGGCAGCAAAAGAAAAGAGAGCCATCACATACAAGGGAAGCACAAAAAGACTAAGTGATAATTTCTCATCTGAAACCAAGGAGGCAGGAAGATAATGGTATGACATAGTCAAAGTATAAAAGAAAAAAAATTTCCAGCCATGAATTCTCTACCCAGTAAAATTCATATTCAAAAATGATGAAGAGTACAATATATTCACAGATAAACAGAAATTAAGATTGTATGCCAATAAGAAACATGCACTTCAAGAAATACTAAAGGATGTTCTGCAGGTCAAAAGGAATAAACAGGATAGAGAGAGTTGGAGAAAAGTGTAAGAAGAACTAAAAATATAAAAAGAGAAATAAAAACAACATATAACATACATAAACCCAAAAGAATATATAGCTGATGTAAGAAATTTGCTGCAAGTAATAACAATGAATGTTAATGGATTAAACTCACCAGTCAAGAGACACAGATTGGCAAAATGAATAAGGAAATATGATCCATCTATA
Organism: Cabassous unicinctus; assembly: GCA_029593785.1. Lineage (NCBI taxonomy): Eukaryota > Metazoa > Chordata > Mammalia > Cingulata > Chlamyphoridae > Cabassous > Cabassous unicinctus. Next base: position 3,290 of record JAQZBX010078103.1, read on the forward strand.
TGCTGTCTACAAGAATCGAAATTTAGACCAGGGATACAAGGAGGCTGAGACTGAATGGCTGAAAAATAATTATACAAGCAAACAATAACCAAAAAAAGAGCAGGAGTAGCTATCCTAATATCAGACAAAATAGACTTTAAATGCAAAACTATTGTAAGAGACAAAGATGGACACTATATATTAGTAAAAGTGGTATACATCAAGAAGAGAGAACAATCATAAACACTTATGCACCTAATCAGGGTGCCGCAAAATACATGAGGCAAACACTGGAAAAACTAAGTGGAGAAATAAATGCCTCTATAATTATAGTGGAGGACGTTAATACACCATTATCACCATTAGACAGAACATTTAGACAAAGAATCAATAAATAAATACTCTGAATAATAAATTAGAGAATCTGGACCTAATAGACATATATAGAACACTACACCCAAATAGAGTGGGGTATACTTCTTCTCAAATACACATGGATTATACTCCATGATAGACCACTTGATAAGCCACAGAACAACTCTCAATGAATTCAGAAAGCTTGAGGTTATATGATGTAATTTCTCTGACCACAATGGAATGAAATTGGAAATCACTATGGGCCAGAGAACCAGATTAGGTACAAAGATACGGAAGTTAAACAACACACTTTTAGAGAGTGGGTCAAGGAGGAAATATCAAAAGAAATCAGGAACCACCTTGAAATGAATGAAAATGACAGCACAACATATTAAAACTATGGGATGCAGCCAAAGCTGTACTGGGAGGAAAGTTCATAGTCATAAATGCATATATTAAAAAAGAAGAAAGAGCTAAAATCAAAGACCTACTTGCACACCTGGAGGAATTGGAAAACAACAACAAACTATCCCCAAAGGAAGTAGAAAGAAAAAAATTACAAAGATTAGAGCAGAACTAAATGAAATAGAAAATAAGAAAGCAATGGAAAAAATAAACAAAACCAAAAGGTGGTTCTTTGAGAAGATCAATAAAATTGACAAACCCTTAGCCGGACTAACAAAGAAAAAGAGAGAACAGATGCAAATACACAAAATAAGGAATGAAGAAGGGGATATCACTACTGACCCCACAGAAATAAAGAGTATCATAAGAGGATAATTTGAAAAATCATATGCCAACAAGAATGATAATTTAGAGGAAATGGACAAATTTCTAGAAACTCACAATCAACCTACATTGATGAAAGAAGAAATTGATGAACTCAATTGTCTAATTACAAGTAAAGAGATAGACTCAGTCATAAAAAATATACCAACTAAGAAGAGCCCAGGACCAGACAGCTTCACAGCTGAATGCTATCAAACATTCTGGAAAGAGCTAACACCATTGCTGCTTAAGCTCTTCCAAAAAAAAGAAGTAGAAGGAACATTGCCTAACTCATTCTGTGATGCCAACATAACCCCAATACCAATGACAAACAAAGATACCACAAGAAAGGAAAATTACAGACTAATTTCTCTAATGAATCTAGATGCTGAAATGCTCAAAAAAATACTTGATAATTGTATTCAACAACACATCAAATGTATAATACACCATGACCAAGTGTATTTCATCCCACGTATACAAGGATGGTTCGGCATAAGAAAATCCATCAATGTAATACACCACATAAACAGATTGAAAGAAAAACATGGCATGATAATCTCTATAGATGCAGAAAAAGCATTTGACAAAATACAGCACCCTTTCCTGATAAAAACACTGCAAAAATAGGAATAGAAGGAAACTTTCTGAAAATGATAAAATGTATAAATGAAAAACCCAAAGCTAACATCATCTTCAATGGGGAACTCTTAAAAAACTTCCCTCTGAGATCGGGAACAAGACAAGGATGCCCACTATTTCCACTCCTATTTAACATTGTCTCAGAAGTACTTGCTCAAGCACTTAGGCAAGAAAAAGTTATAGAAGGCATCCAAATTAGAACAGAAGAAGTAAAAATTTCACTATTTGCAGATGACATGATCCTATATGTAGAAAGCCCTGAGAAATCTACAATAAAGTTTCTAGAACTTATGAAGGAGTTCAGTAATGTCACAGGCTATAAGATCAATGCTTAAAACTCAGTAGCATTTCTGTACACCTATAACAAACAATCAGAAGAGGAAATCAAGAAAAAAATTCCATTTAGAATAGTAACTAAAGAATCAAATTCCTAGGAATAAATTTCACTAAAGATGTAGGGGACTTATATACAGAAAATTACACAACACTGTTAAAGGAAATCAAAGAAGACTTAAATAAATGGAAGAATATTCCATGTTCATGGGTAAGAAGACTAAACCTCACCAAGATCTCTATCCTACCCAAACTAATCTACAGATTTAATGCAATCGCAATAAAAATAAACACATCATTTTTTATGGAACTGGAAAAACTAACTACAAAATTTATTTGAAGGGTAACAGGCCCTGAATCATGATAGACATATTGAAGAAGAAAAATGAAGTTGTAGGTATCACTCTACCTGACTTTAAAACATAATACAAAGCTACAGTGGTCAAAACTGCATGGTATTGGCACAAGGAAGCCATACTGGCCAAAGGAACTGAACTGAGAGTTCTGATATAAATCCTAGCATATACAGTCAGATGATATTCAACAAGGCCAACAAGCCCAATCAGTTGGGAGAGAATGGTCTCTTCAACAATTGGTGCTTGGAGAACCAGATATCCATATCCAAAATAATGGGAGAGGAATACCATCTCACACCTTATACAAAAATCAACTCAAGATTGATCAAAGATCTAAATATAAGAGCCAAGAACATAAAGACCTTGGAAGATAATATAAGGAAGAATCTACAGGACCATGTAATAAGAAATGGTTTCATGAACTTCACACCAAAGCATGAGCAGCAACAGAAAAAATAGATAAATGGGATGTTTCAAAATTTAAAATGTTTGCACCTCAAAGGACATTATCAAGAAAATATAAAGGCAGCCTACCCAATGGGAGAAAATATTTTGCAACCATATATCTCATAGGAGCCTAATATCGTGCATATATAAAGAAATCCTACAACTCAAAAACGAAAAGACAAGCAACCCATTTTAAAAATGGGCACAGGGCCTGAAAAGAAACTTCTCCAAGGAAGAAATGCAAATGGCTAAAAAGCACATGAAAAGATGCTCGACATCACTAGCTATTAGGGAAATGCAAATCAAAACTACAATGAGATACCATCTTACACCCATTGGAATTGTGGCTATTAAAAACAGCAGACTACAAGTGTTGGAGAAGATGTGGAAGAAAAGGAACACTCATCCACTGCTGGTGGGATTGTGGAATTCTTCAGCTGCTCTGGAGCACAGTCTGCCAGTTCTTCAAAAAAATTATTATAGATCTTCCATATGATCCAGTGATTTCACTGCTGGGTATATACCCAGAAGAATTGAAAGCAAAGACACGGACAGCTATATGCACACCAATGTTTATAGCGGCATTGTTCACTTTTGCCAAAAGTTGGAATCAACCCCGGTGCCCATCAACAGATGATTGGATAAACAAAATGTGGTACATATATACAATGGAATATTGCTCAGCTGTTAGAAGGAATAAAGTGTTAACACACGGAATAATGTGGATGAATCTTGAAGACCTTATGTTCAGTAAATCAAGCCAGGCATTGAAGGATGAGCAGTATATGACCTCACTGATATGAATTAAGGAAATTGAGCCATCTCTGAGAACCATTGTCTGAAAATAGGTTTACAAGAAAGAGAAGAGAAGAGAAAGTTGTGAGCCATCGCTCATACGGACATAATCTATGGTAAAGTGATAGAGTGTAGTGTTGTATTGAAGGGATAGGACAGGTGCGTAATAATATTATTGCAATTAGTGGTGCAGTGTTGAACGGGGGGTAGATTGGGAAGGGTGGGTTAGAATGCCAAGGATACTGGGAGGAGAGAGAGGAGATGGACCAGGTGACCACTTGGGATTTGTGGGTATGAGGTTGAAAGTGCATAGGTGGGAATGCCCTTAGGGCAATATGTAAAGGAAATATCACTGGTTTAAGGTGTTGGTTGGGGAGGAATTTGGGACAGGGGTCATCTGGAGCAGGCTTCTAGTGAGTGTGTGTTTATCCTGTCATAATGTGTTGTATCAGTGGTTGGAGACCCACATAATAAGTGGGAAAGAGATGGACTCCCATTTTAGGGGAAGACTGATTTATCCAGAAACAGACAGGTGGGCATCTCTTAAGAGCAAGGGCATTTTCTCATAGGGGAGGACAAACCAGTGTGTCAAGACCTCTTGTTTCATATAACTATTAATATTGCCATCCAATGAGTCAAGTCAGGGGGTTGTCATGGGCCCCAGGGGGATGGGGAGAGAGTAAGTGGAAATTTTTTTCATTTCCTTACAGTGATGGCTACAGGGCATGGTATATATCATCAAAATGTATAAAATTTTACAATCTAAAATGTAAAGCATACTGTAAACCATTGACAATGTTTAGTAGCTATGTTTCACTATCTGTATAACAATGCTAACATCCACATACAGAAAAGTTTTAATATGGGGTGAGGAAAGGGGAAGGAGTTTGGGTATATGAGAATCTCTTGTATTCTGTGTGTGATTTTGCTGTGACATAAAACTTTTTTGAAAATTAAGTAAAAAATAGTGAAACACTGGGGAGTGAGGGGGAAAGGTGCCATGGTACAGACTGGACATCCGATATTGCAGTGATAAAAAGCAAAATGTCAAATAAGATTTTTTTTTATAATTTCTTTTTCCCATTTTTTGAATATCCCAATCCTTTAATTTTATTTTAGTTTTAGTTTTAGTTTTTAAGTTTACATGTACTTTATCTCTTACATTTAAACTTATAATTATTATTTTATTTTCCTATTACTTGTATTTGTCTATTACATTGGCTTCATCTTTAAAGAAGCTTTGAATCACAGAAGGGTTACAACTGGGGAAGGAGAGGATCATTGGTGGGGGCTGCCAGGGATAGGGGGTTTATGGGAAGAAGTTCACCTGAACATGCATAAAAGGTATATAAAATTGTTCAAATGCTCATGCGGCATGTTCATAGTGGGTGGAGAATCACTCATAAATCTCACAGTAAATGTGAGAATACTGAATTCCCAGTGTGGAGAGCTCTGCCACATTCTCCAAGGGAGCAGCAACAGTCACCACAAGTGCAGGGGTAGTGTCTGGCTAAGGGGGATGATCCACTGATGGGCACTTGTTATTGATGACTAGCCTTATGAGTCTTTGCTCTTGAAACTGAAACTTTGCCAATTATTATGGGGTGCCTAAGGGTTGCCTGCTGAAAGCCTCCTTGTTGCTCATATGTGGCCTCTCTCTAATCCAAACTCAGTATATGAAGGCATTACCTTCCTCCCTGTGTGGGACATGACTCCCAGGGATGAGCCTCCCTGGCAATGAGGGATTACTACCTAGTGCCAACTGGCAATACAACTGGAAAAAGACCTTGAATAAAAGGCGGGAAAGGTAAAGACAAATGACTTCATATGGCTAAGAGACTTCAATGTGAGTCAGGTGGTTATCCCAGAGGTAATTCTTACGCATATCTCAGTAGGACTTCATAGGCTTCCAATGTGGATATCATCCCAAATAGAGGGGCTCCTGAGGGCTCTGGAGACACCCTGGTCCTATGTCAGGGTGGTTAGCTCTGGAATTGGCGCTTATCAGTGGGCCCTACTTTGGCATCTGTGCTCCTGAGAGTGACAGATGTGGACACAAATATGTCCTCCCTGCACAAGTTCCATCAGTCCCTTCTATTAAGACCTATACGTGGTGCTGGAGTTTGTAGGTTTACTTCCAGAGACTGGAGTATTTGGCCTGCCCATGTGCCAGCTGGTTCTGGAATCTCATTGCAGCTTGAACTCTGACTCTACAGCTCAGTGGACTCACCCAGGACACCTGACAGGGAGATGATGATGGACAATGGCCATCCCAGGGAATTGAGAGATTTTGCAGCTGCAGGCAGGATAATCCAATCCATCTTATCCATGGGATATAAGCCCCTCTCACTTGGAGGTGAAGTGGACATCACCATTCCAGACTCCACAGGATTAGGAGGAGAGCTATGGGCTAGATTGGACTTACTGGTATTCTGTTATAAACATATTGTGATTCAAGTATAGGAAGAAATTACCACAGTAATGTGGAGCCAGTGGCCACTGGATGTTTTTGGGGCAGGGAGAGGGAAAAGCAGTTGTAATACAGGGTTTTTTTTCAAGACTGGGGAATTATCCTGAGTGACATTGCAATGACAGATATAGACCACTTTACATCAGCATGCAACATGCAGAACTGTGTGTGAGAGAATGTGGCCTACAATGTGAACTATGGTCCATATTTAGTGGCAAAGCCCCAGGATGTGTATATCCATTGCAGGTGATGTGCCACACTAATGAAAGATATTTATGTGGGAGGTTGTGGGAGGTGTGGGAAATGGGGCATATGGGAATCTCTGTAATTTTTTTGTAACATTTATGTAATCTAAGTATCTTTTAAAAGATAAAAAAAAATTAATAAAAAAAGAATATTAAAACATATTGTGAAATATTTAATTACTTTTAAAATAGGGAAGTGTAACTCAAATATAAAGGACTCTATTTTACATTATAGTAAAAATTTTACTAAACAATATTTAAAGGTTTGGAATAATAGCACCAAAAATGATTATATATCTGGTAGTAATGGCAAAACTGTTTTCCACAATAAAGAACTCATACAAATATACATTAATATGTGGTAAGATTTACAAGTTAAAAAACATTTATTCAATAAAATAAACAGCAAAAGAGGCAATTAGACAGAATAATTTAAAATGGTTAATGGACTTATTGGGGTAAAAAAGGGTTCAACATCACTCCCAATCACAAATTTGAAAATTAAAATTAAAATGAAGAAAGGAACATTACATTTATTTATTCATTCATTAAATATTGATTTTAATGTACAGCCAGGCAAGATTACCTGAAGTGTCTGCCAGAAAGTTGGGAGTATATTTTTGCAGACTGAAATCCCAACCATCCCACAAGGGAATGGAGAAAAGTAATTGACCAGGAAACTGAGCTGTAACCCCAGGACTTGGACGTTGAGAACATTTTCTTCCCTCTTTCCTTCGCTGAGGAGATTTGGGCATTAGGTTCATTTCCTGAGGGCTGGTGTTTTCAATTCCATATTTTTCCATACTTCATTTACCCTGACCTCCATTGGTTGAAGGTATGCCTTTCCCTTATTATATGACTCTCCAGAGCATGTTTTTTAAGAAGGTAGATTTTTATTTTTATTTTTTGTAATATATATGAGTATGTATTATGCTCTAGGGAGGATGAATGAGAAGACCAGCCTTAGATGTAGAAATAAAGACAGTGAAATAAAATTTTTATTTAGAAGACTCACTGCCACTTACAAAAAGATATTAGGTTTACTCTTCTTAGGGTTCTTAGGCTCTAAACTCCCTTTAACCAGCATACTCCCTAAATTTTGAACCCTCTTTGCAACAGTAATTTTGAATGCCTTCTGTGAGTTCTACGAATATTGACAATGCGTCATTTATTGTGGTCTTTTCTTTTGATGCATAAGTTGATATTAATTTGGTGATGAACAAAGTGTAATTGTGGATGCATCAGCAATACATGAATGGAGACATACTCTAGCTAAGGTTAACATCACAGCGCGAGAGGTCTCCAGATGGCCAATGCCATCTGAGGACTGTGTGTGCTCAAGAGCAATGAAGGCCAAACCTGGGAGTGTAATGAAAGTGAATATCTCAATCAGCACAATTTTGGCATTTTTTTGCCTTTGGTCAGAATTTTACTTCTCCTTCTAAATTGTCTGGGTTGCATTAACTATTGTAATAATTTATCAGCAAGTTCGTATTGAGTGTCTACTCATATATCTGACATTGTGCTAAGAATTAAGATTGCCAAAGAATAAAGAAAAGTTTGTAACTTTTGGAGGTCACTGCATGGTTTGGTAAACCATCATTTAAGGTGAGAATATTAGTTAATTTGGGTAGTGTGCAGGGAGAAGTAGTAAAAGACACCACGAGTGCAGGGCAAGGTTCACAAACACTAATCTGGGATCAACGAAGCTTTCATCCAAAAATAGATTCCAGATCTTGGGTTTGAAAGGAAAATTGTGTCATCTCTTACTGACTCACCCCAGTTATGACATTAACTTTTATATAGGATTCTAATGAGAAATAGAAATCTCATAATAGAACATGTTGTAGAATTAAAGTATACATCGACACATACATTCCAAATGGTTAATAGCTTTTACCTTTATATTTGCATTTGGGAGTGTATATAATTTCACAAAGAGATTGTGTTGTTTCCATAATTATATAAAGAAACCAAAATCATATATCAAAAATTTCTTGGAATTTTAAAAACTGTAGGGGAGAACCTCAAGCAGAGAGCTCATAGGTTCATAGCCTCAAGTATGTTTGTGCACCTTCTTTTAGGGTATTTTATGCGTAGAGGTAGACCAAATGGATGGCCAGGAACTCACACAGCGGCACAGCTCAGAATGGTACTTGGTATTCCAACAACCACTGAATTTCTTGTTTCCTACACTTTGGATTATTCAGGCTTTTTTTTTCTGGCCTCCTGTTTCATTTCAGGCTAAGATTCCAATAACATAATACTCCAGTTTTCCTGTCTCATCCTTACATCTCAAATATCCCCCACATAGATCATAATTGACCACAGGCTTAATAAGGTGGCAATCTCTGCATCTTCTTGTGCATAGACCATGACTATTTATTTGTCCACTGTAGCCCTCAGCTCTCTAAAGACTGACATGGTTATTATTAGGTTCCAAGTCTTAGAGAATTCTCTGGGCATTTAATAGATAATTCTTTTAAAGCAGCTAACAAATGATACAAGCTCAGTAATGAATGAAGTAGTCTTCTCTTTTCTTGGTCCATTTCATTTTTTCTGAGGATAGGCACACATATTGCTGTCACTGCCACCAATTGACTCTACTCAATGGCAGTCAGAATTGCACATCAAGAATATTAGATCCTCTGTTTCTGGGGTATAATTACCAAATAAAATATGCATTAACCCCCAATTCCTTTAAATCCAGAAAGTATAAAAATATCAACTGTGTAATTTGCAAGGAAGCAAATGGTAATGTTATACTGTTGTCATATATCTGACTCTTCATACTGGGGAAAATAAAATAGATCCCAGGTGAATGAGACATTTCATTCTGTCAATATTCTGAGACTGGCCTTGGAGATATATGAACATCTTTAGAACTGGGAATTAGCAGTGATTCTTATTCCTCTATAGGAATAAGATTGTTAAGTGTGAAGTAGAAATTTTGTTATTCTACATAACTGACTATACACAGGGAGGCAGTGGTAAAATTAAACATATAATTGTTGTGAAGTAGAAATACTCAACCCATTTTATCAAGGTTTATAATTTCCAGCACTGCAACGTTCCTAAAAGAAATAGAGGTCAAGAGATAATAATAATAAGTAACAATAATAAGTAATAAGTAACAATAATAAGTATAGATAATGTATTATTTTCATTGAAGAGGCCTCACCTGGTAGGTCAAAGCTCACTCTGCATCCACGCTTATCCAGATGGTCAGTGGAGAACAGAACCTACCAAGGTCAGTGTGGTGTCTGGTGAGGATAGTGCTGGAGAGGTGGATGCAGCTAGCTGCCTCTGTCTGCATGTGCATTAAGTATTGTGCAGGGTGGGACCCTGCAGCCCATTTGGGACCATGAGATAAAGTGCTATGAGCTCTCTGGAAAGCCTGCTTGGGGAATATTTTTGCTATCTGTAATTACGGAGTTTTATTTCCAGGAACCATTATCTAAGACATTCCAGGCCCCCTTTTATTGGTTTTTGAGAGAGCTAATGAAGAGCAGATCCTGAGGTGACAAGCAAGTTCAGTTTAGTGCAAATAAAGGCAAATCATATTCACAGGAGAGGAAAACAATACAGGGCATTTAGACGATGCCAGAACAAGAGTTCATGAGGACAAAAAGATGCTATAAGCCAAATACCTATAATTCATTTGATGGTCATATTTCAGCTTAGTGCAATCTGTTATTTAACTTATACTTTGAGATTAAGTAAAGTATTATGGAATTTAAAATACATAAATTATAAATGTGAACATCCATGAAATTTTGCAATGTGAAATTTCTTAAGTAACCATAACTCTGATTGTGAACATAAACAGCCCATCAACAGATGCTTGGATAAACACAATGTCGTATTTACGTACAATGGAATATTTCCCGTCCACAAAAAGGAATGAAGTTTTTATACAATCTACAACATGAGTGAACCTTGAAGATATCATATTGAGTGAAATAAACCAGATTCAAATTGAAAAATATTGTATGATTGAGGCAGTATAGAATAGGGACCCAAGGAGAAAAGGCAGAAGGCCTAATAAATTTCCACACATACACCACCCAGTAGAAAAAAACTGGAGCAGCATCTTGCTGGACTCATATAGACAGGTTATCAGTAGGCAGCTTGTGCCTGCTGATGTACATAAATAAGTTATAAGAAAGCAGGTTACAGCTTTCACAAAATCACAAAGCAAGCAACACCAGCATTGTGTGTCTACTGACTGCATAAACAAGTCATAGAAATGCAATTTGAGGTGGCCATCCAGCAGAAAGTAGAAGAAAACTAAGATATTTGGTTCTAACCACCTGTTTTCATAATCCGCTCATGGAGCAGCTGGCCATGAGCCAATCACCACTGGACAGCAAATCTTAACCCCCTGAGAGAACCAAATCACCTAATAGAGTTTCTCTGCTTTTGTCTCAAAATTGTCAATCAGTCTAGAATCTGAAGTCCTGCACCCCCAATAAAACAGGGGACCCCAGGG
>JAQZBX010078104.1:0-14172 GCA_029593785.1 Cabassous unicinctus
ATTTTGACAGGCCTGAAAAAAATATTAAAACAACTGAACTTTCAGCTTTTTTAAACACTGTGGCAGTTTGAGATTATTTATGAATCCTAAAAGGAGAAAGATTATGTTGGTAAACTAATCTATTCCTCTGGGTGTTATACCCTTTGATTGTATTAAATTCAGTTGAGGGGTCTTTGATTAGATTACCTGGTAAGATTGCCTTCAGGGCTTTTGATTTGACTGAGACAGAAAGGGGTGAATCAGGTTGAGGCCCTGTTTCCTTGCTGGGTCTGATATAAATGGACTCATGAACAGACAGAAGCATACACATAGAAGAGAGCTTGCTGCCACTTTTTATCCTGCCATGTGACAGAAAGGAGAAGGCTCAAACAGCTGAGGCCCTGGGGAGAGATGAGCCATTTTGCTTGATAGCTTATAGCTGAAATTGGGAAGAGAGCAGAATAGCTGAGACTGATATAGAAGGCCTGTGAAGAAACAAGCCCTATGCCAGGAGAGAGAGAACTATAGGATCACTTAAGCATGAAGCCTCAAGAGGCTGGTCCCATGGAACTCAAGAGGAAGAGGAAATCTGGAGGGGAAGGAGAGACCAGGCAGAGATCACCCGCCATCTTGCTTCAACATGCGGCAGCTGACTTTGCTGAAAAAGCACCTCTTATGGTGCCTTGAGGTGGCCTTTCCACAGCCTTGGGACTGTAAGTTTTTACCCCAAATAAATACTCTTTATAAAAGCCAAAAGATTTTTGGTACTTTGCATTGGTACCTCTTTGGCAGGCTAATACAAACAGTAACCAAATCAGATGCTCAATAGCTATCCCCAACCCTCACCTCAATCCATCCCTAATCTTCCCCCAACTTCACTTTGGGCTCAGGATTGAGGAAGGAGGGTTATGGAAGGGATGTTGTGCTGTAATAATAAAAATTGTGCCTTATATGGCATGCATTAAAATATTTGGGCTTATAAGCAGCACTGTACTAGGCTAGCTCCTGGCCCTCTGGGCATTTGCACAGCCCAGCAGCCTCATGCCCAGGATGGTGGGATGAGGGGTGAGGAGGGCAGCCCACATCTGAGCCCGCTCTTCCCGTCATGGGGAGTCTGCCCTGGACTTGTTAGGTAATTACAGCTCCTGAAGCCCCAGGGGCACCTCCTCTACCCTGTAAGACAGTCCAGCCCATGCTGGCTCAGCACCCCTGGACTGCTGGAGTCCATGACAGAGGGGACTTGGAGTCATTCTGTGAAACCTGCCTCAGCTTTTTTTTTGTTTTTAGATAGAGTCATATTTATTACTTCTTGCAATCATTGTTTCTACTCAGTATGCTGCCTCAGCTTTTTTTGTTGTTGCTTTTTTTAAATATATTTTTTTAAGTTTTAATTTTTTTATTTTTTAAAAGATACTTAGATTACATAAATGTTACACAAAAAATATAGGGGTTCCTATATGCCCCACTCCCCACACCTCCCACCCCCTTCCACACAAACAACATCCTTCATTAGTGTGCCATATTCATTGCAATTGATAACGCATCTTGGGGCTTTGCCATGAACATGGACCATAGTTCACATTGTAGTCTACACTCTCTCTCACACTGTCCTGCATGTTATGGGATGATATAAAATGGCCTATATCTATTGTTGCAATGTCATTCAGGACAATTACCAAGTCCTGAAAAAGCCCTGGTGTTACAACTGTTTTTCCCTCTCCCTGCCCCCAGATCCTCCAGTGGCTACTGGCTCCACATCAATGTTGTAATTTCTTCCATTGCTAGAATCACAATATGTCTATAGTAGAATACCAGTAAGTCCACTCTAGTCCATAGTTCATTCCCCAATCCTGATCATTCTGGGATGGTGATGTCCATTCCACCTCTAATTGAGAGGTGGCTTAGATCCCATACAGCCGATGGATGGGACTCTCTTGCTTGCAGTTGTAGGCTCTCTCGGTTCCTTGGTATGGTGGTTGTCGATCCTCACCTTCCTGTTAGTTGTCCTGGGTAAGTCCAATGAACTGGAGAGGAGGTGTTTCAACTTCGCTGAGGCTCTAGGCCCAGCTGGCACATGGACAGCTCAAAGATTCCAGTCTCTTGGATGTATACCTACAAACTCCAGCACCAAGTATAGGTTTAAATAAAAGGGACTGATGAGTCATGTGTAGGAAAGCCATAATTGAGTCCAACTCTGTCACTCTGAGGAGCACAAACTCCAAAGTAGGGCCCACTGGCAAGGCACCAAACTCTAGAGCTATCTGACCTGACCATAGGACCTGGATGTCTCCAGAGCCCTCAGGAGCCCCACTATTTGGGGTAGTATCCACTTTGGCAGTCTGTGAGATCCTGCTGAGATGTGCATAAGCATTACCTCTGGGATGACCTCCCAATTCACTTTGAAGTCTCTTAGCCAGATAAACTCATTTGTCTTTACTTTTCCCCCCTTTTATTTGAGCATTGCTAGTTGGTGCTTGGTAGCAATCCCTCGGTGCCAGGGAGACTCATCCCCAGGAGTCATATCCCATGCTAGGGGGAAGGTAATGCATTTATATGCTGAGTTTGGCTTAGAGAGAGGCCACATTTGAGCAACAAGGAGCCTCTCAGGAGGCAATTCTTAGGCACCCCACAACACTAGGCTAAGTTTCAATGCTAAGAGCAAAGGCTCATAAGCATAGCCGTCAATATCAAGGGCCCATCTATGGATCATCCTCCTTCGCCAGTTATTGCCTCTGCACTTGGGGGACAGTTGCTGCTTCATTAGAGAATGTGGCAGAGCTCTCCAGGATGGGAATTCAATATTCTCTCGGTTATTGTGCGAGTCTCCACCCACTGTGACAATGCCCTGTGAACATTTGAACACATTTATATACCTTATATATATGCCCAGGTGAACTTCCTTCCATATATCCCCCATCACTGATACCCCACACCAATGATCCTCCCCTGCCCCAGTTGTAACCCTTCTGTGATCCAAAGCTTCTTCAAAAATGAAGCAAATAAAATAGCCAAATACAATTAATAGGAAAATGAAATAATAATGATAGGTTTAAATATAAGCAATAAAATACATAAAAATAAAAAAAACTAAAAATAAAATAAAAGATTAGAATATCAAAAATAATGAAAAATCTTAAAAAAAATTTTTTTGACATTTCCCTTTCATCACTGTAATATCTGGTGTCCTTTATGTACTGTGGCATCTTCTTCCATTTATTTCCCAGTGTCTTACTTTTTTTCATTTTCTTTTCAAAGAAGTTTTAGGTCACAGTAAAGTCACATACAGAATAGGGGACTCCCATATACCCAACATCCTCCCCTTTTCCCCCTTCCCGTATTAATAACTTTTTATATGTGGATGGTACCTTTGTTATAACTGATATACAAATAGTGAAACATAGCTACTAACCATGGTCAATGGTTTACATTATGGTTTACATTTTAGACCATACACTTTTATAAATTTTGATGTTATATAACATGGCCTGTGTCCATCATTGCAAGATCATGTAGAACACTTCCATGGCCCACTAAATACCCTCTATTCCATCTATTCTATTCCTCCCTCCCCCTCCTCTAGGGGCCCACGGCAACCCCCTGGCTTCACTCCTTAGATGACAAGATTCGTAGCTACTTGCAACAACACTGAGGTCTTGACACCCTGGTTTGTCCTCCCCTATTAGGAACCGCCCATGCTCTCAAGAGACTCCCGCTCCTCTGTGAACATATCGATCCTCCCCAGGATGGGAGTCCAGCTTCTTCCCACTCATTGTGTGAGTCTTGCCCCAGCTTTTGAACCCACCAAAGGGCCTCAGAGATTTGGAGGAGCACTCTCTGGGAACCTATTTAGCCCTTCCCAGGGCTGGTGGGGCAGGGGTCTGGGGATTCTGCCAGTTTCTCTTTCCCTTCTCCCGGGTCTGGCACTAGGGAGATCAGACTACCAAAGAGGCCCAGTTTCCGAAATGATCGGGCTACCACTAGGTGGCTCCACTCAAGCTGCACCTCCTGCCTTCTGTCTCTGGTCTTGGGTCAAAGGGCTGTTCAGTTGGCGGCACACCCAGTCTTTCCTCACTTTCTAAGGGGAAGAATCTGGGATGTGGTAGGAGAGGGGAGTGGGTCCCAGGGTCCAGTGGACAGCTGTATGCTGAATATACCAACGGGTACAGACGTGTGTCACATTGCCCTCTGCAGGCACTGGTTGATCCCAGGGCTCCTGCTCTGGGGAATTCCATGGAGAAGCAGGAGCTCGTAAACACTGGTCAGGCCTCCAGCTGCTGGGGAGGTTGCCAGGGCCTGCAAGAGTCATCAGCAGTCAGGGAGACCTCAGCGCCAAGCAGTGAAGCCTTTGTCCTTTACCCAAGGAAGGGATCACAGTGAGTGGGGAGGCTATGGCAGGGAAGTGAAGGAGACCTCTGTTCAGAGGGAAGGATTGTACCCCACTCACTGTCCCATCCCAGCTACTTGTCCACCCAGCACAGACATTTTTTATCTTCTGGGGAAAACCAGATCCTGCTCTTGAGATGGGGGTGATGGGCAGACAAGCCAGCCTGCTGCAAGGGCCCACTGGCAAGGAAAGCCTAGGATTAGGGCCTCATTTGTCCATTCCCCTGGCCATGCTGGGGTCAGAGGTCACAGTCCATGCCTGATCTTAAGCCTGAGGACGGTCTCAGAGACTGGGACTAGGCAAGTAGCATCTCCCACCAGCCTCCGCCAGCAGGGAAAGGTTGGGCTTTTTCCTCCCGGGATGAGGGTGCTATGTGGGCCCCTACTCCCCTCCCGTTTGCCTCATTAGACAGAGCCCCCTTTGATTTGCACAGTCCCTGGTTCCCCAGACTGACCCTCAGCTGGTGCTCAGCAAATGCATAAATGAATACAATAGGGCCCTTACTAGACGGAGATGTGGCTTTATACAATGG
Source organism: Cabassous unicinctus (assembly GCA_029593785.1). Classification (NCBI taxonomy): domain Eukaryota; kingdom Metazoa; phylum Chordata; class Mammalia; order Cingulata; family Chlamyphoridae; genus Cabassous; species Cabassous unicinctus. Next base: position 4,896 of record JAQZBX010078104.1, read on the forward strand.
ATTAGGTGGGCTGAGGTAGAGGGGTGTCTCTGTGACCTCTGGCTGTTCAAAATGGTTTTGATCCATTAAGTAAGGCATATTGGATTACCCAGTGAAGTCTGCTGGAGGCCACAATAGTGGGGGCATCCATTCTTCCGGTCGTGAATTCCTGTTTCCCCACTTCCTGTCCAGTCCCTGGACCAGGTCCTGAGCCAGAGCTGGAGACACGGTGAACAGGACACAGGCAGGCCCCATCTCCAGGAAGGCAAAGTGGTGTAGGAGGCAGATATTGAATGCTGTCAGGTAGCATGCGTGGAATTTACCCATGAGTTGCTGTGGGGCCTGTGGCAGGGACCTGGCTCAGGCTGGGCCCACGGAAGGTTTTTGGAGAAAACAATCTTTTGGTAAGGGGGTGTTCCAGGCACGAGGAATGACATATTCAAAGCCCAGGAAGTGATATCTATTGTGCGGTACATTCTGGGAACTATAAAATGTCCACAGTGACTAGAGTATTAAATTTGAGGCTGCACGTGATAAGAGAGGCCGTGGGAGCTGGAGAAAGGGAAATGGTAGCCTTGATGAGAAAATTGGTGTCTATTCTTGGGGCAGTGGGATAACTTTGTGGGGTTCCACATATGGAAATAACTTGATCAAAATTACCTTGTTAAAATATCATTCTGCCTGCAGAGTTGGGGAAAGGATAGAGGCAGCCAGAGTTGAAGTGGTCAGGATGTGCTCTGATCCACGTTATGGGGTGTGGTTTCTAGGTTCTTGGCCACGTCAGCCACGTCATGAGAAAGAATTCAAAGATGTACTACAAATTATTGCAAAGTGAAAGAAATGAAAGTATTCACTCGAGACATGAGTGAGGGTGCTCTTACTAGTGAAGAGGTGCCCCTGGTGACATGGGGCTGGGGTTTAAGTAGGGATGAAACAGGGAGGTCATCTTGCCTTGTGGCTTCAGTTGGTAGGGAAGGGGTTAGGGCCAGTGTGTTCTGTCCTCACTGGTGTGGCAGAATAAGATGTTATCTCTTCTCTGAGTTTTGTATGCAATAGCTCAGGCTTGGCTGTCCACAATAGCGCAGGCCTGGCTGCCTACAAGGCTTTTTGTTGCCCCTGAGATGTGCTTGCTGCTCCTCCCTTCCCCTTTTCTGGTTCCCTATTCTGACCTGCCTCACATACATACATGGGCCAGGATGTATTGTCCAGGTGAGAGATGTTGGTGTCCTGAGTTTGAGTTGTGGTAGCAAGAATGGAGTAGAAGAGAACAGACTGAGCAAGATTTACCCGGTAAGATCTTCGATGGAGGCAAAGGAAAAGGGAAGTAACCAGGAGATGGTGATTTCATATCCCGTGATGCAGGAAACACTGGCGCAGAAGCAGGTTGATTGGAGTGCAGGGAGATGATGATTTCACCTATCAAGTGGCCACAAAGAAAGGGCTGCAGCTAAGTGGGCCCTGCTAGAGATTCAGAGTTGAGAGTCATGGATTTACATGGGCCCAGAAGCCCCTGAAGGGCATGAGGGAGGCCTGGCAAGGAATCTGAGGCTGCCTTATGCTGAGTGCTGGGCAGAGGAAGTAAGGCCACAGAGGAGTCTGAGGTCAGATATGGCATCTTCTGTATGGGGGATGTAGGAGGACAGGAATACATGAATGAATGGATGGATGGATGGATGCTCCAGTGAGGAACGGGGCAGTAAACACCCCAGTAAAGCAGGGGTGGGGAGGAGTGGGGCAAGCACGGACCCAGTGCTGAGCATGTTGAGATTGAGGTGCCTGTGGACAATGACGTGGGGAGGTAGACTGAGCAGGAGTCTGGGGCTCAGGAATAAGGGCAGGGATGGAGAGAGATTTATGAGTCATCTGTGGAGAGGGAGCTATTTTAGAAAAAAAAGAGGAAAGGAGAGAGCCCAGGCCTGAGCCTTGAAGAACCCCGATATTTAATGACTAATGGGTACAGGGAATGAGAATGGGTAGAGATGGACAGAATGGAGAGAAACCAAGGGGAATCAGTGTTTCAGGAAGGCAGTGGTCAAGGGTGTCAAACAATGCTGGGGGCCTTGGAAGACAAGGACTGAAGAATAGCTGTTGACTGTAGAGATGTGGAGTTATAGAGTTTATTGAGATCTGATTTGGTGTTGCAAGGGGCCCCAAGAGGGCGTGCAGGGGCCTGGGGTTGGGGAGAGAGGCGAGGACAGCTCTTTCAAGAAATTTTGCTGTGGTTGAGGAGAGAGACATGGTGGGAGTTGTGGGATTGAATGAGGGTTTTGTTTTCTGTAGTAGACTGGAACATATTTATAGGTCAATGGGAAGGATCCTATAATGGGAGGGGGAGGTTAATATTCAGTAGAAAGAAGGATGATTCAAAGGGCAAGCTCCTGAGAAGATGGAGGGGATGGGGGGATTCTGGCAGATGGCAGGAGGCTCCTGTGGCATAATAGGATAGAGCAGATGCAGGAAGTTTTCTTTTTGGCTTTAGGAGAGTTCCAGCCCATGGTTGATGCAGGCTAGGAACAGTGGCTTCTCGGAGTTTATGTGCGGTGTGTGCACTTCTGTGAGTATGCTTGTGCCTTCCCCAGATCCAGGACAACCGCGTGGTCAGTGTGCTGCAGAGAATATCCACTCAGCCTCGGCTGAGACTGGGCACCTCCCGCTATGGGCTCTGCTCCCTGATGAGATTCTCAGATGGTATTTCCCCTCATTCATGATGAGGAAGGTTCACAGAACAGGCGTGGGAACCTGCTTGGCCGCCAGGGCCTCCTCCAGCCCAGGCTAAGATTTGCTGCATCCCTGCCTTCATTACCTTCCAGACTGGACTGGATGAATGGGCAGTCCACTGCTGTCCGCCAGTGTTGTAAGGAAAGGTCTGGGCAGACCAAGGGTTGGTTCCCAGGCTGTTGCATCCCCTCCTCGTCTTTGATGCCCACCACCCCACCCCCCACCCCCCACCCCCCATCCCCCAACCAGGAGAAGCAGTAGACCAAGGGCTGGGGAGGAGCTGCACCCTCTGGGAACTCAGCCCTGGGGGTGAATCTCCCAGTCTTGGTCTTGGTCTCGGGGAGAGGACCCCAGGTCTCTGGTTATCGTCAGGCCTTATCCTGGTCCGGCCCTCCCCTGGTTCTCTGGCTTCTGGCCCCGGGGACCCCAGACCCCGGTAATCTGGTGGGGTGGAACAAAAGTGGCTCTTGGATGCAACAGGACTACCGAGGAAAATGCTGAGGCCACAGGAGCCCGCCAGGATCCAGAGATATTCCCCGCGTAGCACCGGAGCCGAGCCGGGGTCGCAGCTCCTTCTCCTGCTGTCCAGGGGCCGGGGAGGAGGGCGGGCGGAGCCCACAGATGCGAGCAAGCCCAAGGGAGGTGGGCGCGGCGTACGTGCAGCGAGCGGCGGGCGGCATGAAGGGCGAGGGTGGCGGGCTCCGGCCTGGCCCGAGACCCACTCCCCGCCCCGAGCGCGGTCGGCTGCCTGAGCCTTCCCAGGGATGCCTGGCGCTGGCGACCCCGGGCTGAGACTAGCGTGGCGCGGAGCCAGGAGCCGGTCCGGCCCGGGGAGCGGGAGGTGGGGACGTGGCGGCGGCTCAAGCGGGCGGAGTCAGGGCGGCGGGAGGCGGAGCCGCCAAGGGAGGAGGCGCCGAGCCGGCCGGGCGACGCCGCGGGAGGTTCTGGAAACGCCGGGAACCGCGCGTACCCAGGTGAGCGCCCTGCCTGTCCTGCCGCCCTCTCGGCCGTGGGCGCGGGCGCTGGGCGGTGCGTACTGCCCGCGCGGGCGGGGAGTTGGGGTCCACAGACCAGGGGTCGTGCCGCCCGCGGTCCGGGAGCGCCTTGGCCGCTGTTCGCAGCGCATTCCGGGCAGTAGCCCCCCGCCCTTCTTGTATGGGTTCCTGTCCCGCCGCCCGCGTCCCCTCCCCGAGCTCTGAGTGGTGAGGTCAGCGGCGCCCTTCCTGTCGGTCCCCTTGGCGGCCGGGCGGGGCTGGGAACTTGGCCGCCCTGCCCCGTCAGGCTCCCCGGGAAGGGCGGCCTGGCCCCGAGGGCTTTCATTAGTGGCGGGAGGTATGGTGGGGATGGAAGCGTTGGCCTGGTCCCGAAGGGCCTAGTGTTGTAACGTCCCTCACTTTGAAGGGCAGTAGTCTGTGGTCTTGGCCGGTCAGGGTCCAGCTTGGTGCTCATTAGACTGGCTGATTGGATCAGAAAGCCGGTTTTCCTCTCCAGACATCCCTGTTGAATCCCGCTTTCTTTTTCCTCAGCTGCTTCAGAGACCTGTTGTAATATTAACCAAAGGACCCTTCTGTGTGCCAGACCCTGCAAGGAGCCGCTAGCCCAGTGGGACAGACGATTGGAAGAGAGGGAAGGTCCAGGCCAGAGCAGTGAGGTGAGTTCTGTCCTGGGAGGGAACACTGGGCTGTGGATGATGGCAGAGGAGGGATGCTTCAGGCCAGAGGGCTTTCTGGGGAGGAGGTGAGGGAGGAACTGAGTTGGTCAGAGGGCTGGAGAAAGGTAACCTGGACAGAGGAAAAGCCTGTGTGAGTGTGAGCAGACTTGGGCTAGCATCTCATCCTTCATGGCACTCTAGTGGAAGCAAGGGGATAAGGAAGGGACACTTCAGGAGAGAAATGCCCATGGACCTTGCCCTCAAGAACCTGGAGTGAGAGGACAGTGCCTGGCACTGTGCCATGTATGTGTGGATCAGAGCATGTCCTGCCTCAGGTCTTGCTGGGCAGCAAGTGTTCTAATCTGATACCATTATGATTGTGTAGGGGAGCATTGGGATCTCTCCCAGGACCAAGGCTGGTGTCATTTGCTGTAGAGTGACACCTACGGTTTATGCTTCTTGATGTAGACCATCTGGGGACCCTCTTGCAGGAGGTCCAGCTTTGGGGGACATCACTTTGTAGTTTGGGGCATTCGCAAATGTCCCAGACTTTGGAGAGATATACTGTTCACCTAGAATTTATAGCACTTTGTAATCAGTAGAATTTATAGTTTTCACAAGCTGCTGCTTGTTCTCAGTCTGTATCGCATCTGGGATAGGTACCATGATTTGGTTCTCAAGCCAGGATTTCCTTTGGCTTTTGCACTGCCCCTGATGTGAACGGGGTAGTCTCTCACTGTGCTTTCTGGGCCTCAGGATCTAGCCTCTGCTCACTCACGAGCCCCACTCAAGAGATGTTTGGGCTTTGAATCTAGGGCACTTCTGTTTTTATTTGACCAAGTGTGTCCACTGTGTGGCCCAACCAAGGAAGCCACGTTGCAAGGATGGAGCGAGTTGTCTGGGGGCCTCAACCCAGAGATGCTATCAGGCTGGGTCACCCTAGCTCCCAGAGAGCCCAGCAGACAGACATGATGACGACTGAGCTGAGGCATTGCCTGCGGCTTGTGATAGGCCATTTTGCTCCATTGCAGGCTCTGAAATGGGGTGCCTGGGAGAGTGCTTACTTTGGCACTGGTTTAGCCTGGCCATAGCTGATCTCTTTTCGTTCTGGAGTACTCCTGTGTGCCTGGCTTCTGCCTAGAGGCTGCCTGGGGCTGGAAATGAGGGAGGAGCAGATGGCTGCACTGTTCTTGCCCATGGGTAACTTGTAATCTCTCTGAGGTTGCTGCTTCGCGCTGGCAGCTGCCCATGTGCTGGGGGAGGGGCTTAGCATGTGAGTGTTCATCAGAGGGAGAGACTGCTTGGGTGCAGCCCTGGGGAATGATAGGGGTGAGGGACTCTGGGCTCTTCTCATTTCCTGAGCCTCACTTTTTGATTCTGCCCTCCCACATCCTTAGGAGGGTCTGAGCTGGGCCGAAGGCCTTGGCCGGTTTGTGGCCACGCTGGCTGATAGTGTGCAGAGAGCTGTTTGGGTGTGTCCCTGGGTCCTGGGATCCATCAAGAGCTTATTTTGTGCAGATGGAAGTTGGCAGGAAATGCTTGTGATGCAAGCACGTGCAAGCCCAGATGGAGTGCTGGAGTGTTGTTAAACTGAAAAGTTTGCGTGAATCTAGCAATTTGGACTTTCGAAGTGCCGCAGGATGGGACATCAGTCTGTGCAGTCTCCGGGGTTTTGTGCTGGGGACAAAGAATAAGAGAGAGTTTTTATTCTCAGAAGGAGCAGAAGGGAATGAGAAGTCTGGAATAGACTTGTTGGAGCCCTAGAAGAGAGTTTTTGTTTAATTGGTGTGATTACAGGGGAGAGTAGTCTGCAGCTTATATGTCACCTACCTGAGCCTGAACTGTCTTCCTCACCCAGGGATCACCTGACTTGGGCTGGGCAGCTGGCCGCTTCAGGGCCACGGATATTCCCTGGTGCTCTTGGTGCTAAAGATTGGCATAAAATATACCTGGTACTGGGCTGGCTACCCCCTGACATACCTCAGCTCAATCTATCATCCCCATAGCTCATAGGTCCTAATATTATTTTCATTATAAAGATGGGGAAACAGACTCAAAGAAGCCTGTAACTTGTTCAAGATCTCAAAGACAGGAAGTGGTGGTGGAGTTGGAATTTAAATCTGGGTCTGTGTGACCGAGACTTGGACTGGACTGCCTCGCCCTGAGCTCGGCTGGTTGGTCATTTGTGAGTGCTGTCAGGTCTGGAGTAGGAGTGACCGTTCACTTGACCTCAGGTCACCACGTTGCTGTCTTCTGGGTCTGTGTTGTTGTCCTCCCTCTGGTATATCTAGCCAAGGATGTCGTGAAGCTGCTTTGTGAACCTATAGGGTGAACCAGGATCAAGTCCTTGGCCTGGGCAGGACTGCTCTGCCAGGGAGAACGAGGTTCCCTTGTTTGGGAGACCTCTGTGTTGCAGCAGATATTACTGGGTAAGATTATACGGCAGCAATTTTCCAGCAGAAAGTGTGTTTTGGGAGTCACATTACTGGGTTTGAGTCATGGTTCTGTTGTTGATTTGCTGTAGGATGTCAGATGTGTAGGAAACCTTCTCTCAGCCTCAGTTATCTGTTATTGGTGAAATGGAGATGATTATCCAGTTTTACAAGGCTTTGGTGAGGATTAGATGATAGATATGAAAGGTTTTTGGAAATGTAAATAGTGGTTATCTTAGCATAGGTTCCCCCAAAAACAGCTTGAGGCAGAGCTTAAGTGCTTAATGCTTTGTTTGGAAGGTGCAATCGCAGGGCAGCAAGAGTGAGGGTAAAGAAAATGAAATAGTGAAGCATGGGAAGCAAATGTAGCTTTGTGCTTCAGAAAGCCAGCCACCACTAAACAGAGGCCTGTCAGTTCTGCCATTCAGGATACCTCCGTGCAAGTTCTACAGAAATTCCATGCCTCAGAACAGTTTATCAGGGGGAGGCCTGGAGAAGGAATTTATCTGCTGACCTGCTCTTGTCTCCTGTCCTGTATTGGTCAGAGTTGCCTCTTGAGGAGTTAACTCCTCTTCACTCCTGGGTTGCACTGCCAGGGCCCTTCAGCAGCCACTGGAGAGACCAGATCCTGCACCCCTAGTACTGCATCTTATCAGCATCCAGAAGTAGTGGGAGGAGCTGGAGATTCTAGCATGGGTGTGCCCAGTCTCCTCTGCTGGGTCTGAGGTAAAGCAAAGAAGGGCCCAGGAGACAGGTGAGGCCATGAGGCTAGGGGTGGGGTATTAAGATGCATCTGATAATAGCGGTATAAGGATTTTGTCCCTGTCCATAGTCCCTTCTTTTGAATTAATCTCACCCAGTTGGCCAAGTCTTCGTCCAGATGTGACTTGGACAACTTGGTTTTAGCATATCATTTTTTTTTATTGTGTGTGCAGTGACTTTATTTTCTAATTAATTAATCAATTGCTTTTTAATTAGAGCATGTCAGTTTTAATAGCCTTCTCTTGTACATCATTACCCAGTTACGGAACCAGGAGACTTTGTGGTTTTGATGGTACTCAAGTAGGGAGGTGGAAATTGAAATGTTCATGTAATAGATAAAGTTTAAAGGACAGATACAGATGAATATCTAGGCACCACTAGGTTCTTGGTGACAGAGATTATTTTTCACATGAAGTAGTTGTTGAAGATATGGAACCTGGAGTTGTGAGATGAGGCTAGAGAGGGAGGGTGACAGGGCCAGGTCACTCAGGGTCAGAAAGGCCCTTTGGGCTAAGGAGTTTGGACTTTATCATGCGGGGCAGTGGAGAGCCTCTGGAGGGTTTCTGGTATAGGGGAGAGAGATCAAACGAGGGGTTTCAACCAGCTCATGCTGGTTACTATGTAGCGCAGAGGTGGGAGGGGGTCCAGATGGGATGTGGAGAGGCCAGTGCAGGCAAGGCCTGGAATGGCTGCCAGGGGGCAGGTAGGGTGACTCTGACAAGGGTGATGGCTGAGGCATGACATCAGGTAAGGCGAATGGGGTGCTTCCCATCTCCTTCCCTGCAGTGCCTGCAGCAGTGGCTTATGCGCTACTTAAGCTTATCTTAGCCTAAGTTCCCAAAACTTTTGGTCATGGGGCCTCCTGGAGGCTAATATGACTCCAAGTTGGCTGAAACTCAGGTCCAATGGACTCTGCCTTCTTGGAATTGGCACCATCACAGGGGAGGAGGGCCACTTAGGGAAGCCCTCTTCAGGCACATTTTGCCCTTTCGCAGAAGGCAGGCAGCCTCCTCTTCAGTGCCAAGCAAGACCTGTGTATTCTCAGTAAACCCATGTTCTGTCTCTTAGGCTGTTAAATACATTGTTAAAACTCAAACTGGGAGCTTGGCAGAGGATCCTGCCTGATGAGGTAAGGGGAGAAAGCTAAGGACACTGCTCATTTGCAGCTGGAAACATCTTTTCATGGCCATTTGGCCAGGTTGTAAATGTCCTTTCCAAAGAGCAGGCTCAGAGGGGCCTCTGGTTGTGTGTCTTGGAATTGCCCTGTGTTTAGAAACAGTGTCCGTCGCCTGGTGGGTGAATCACTGTTGCTGGGGTGTTGGCAGGCTTTGAGGACCTCAGCATGGGGCTCCAAACTCTGAGGCTGCCATGGCCCTTTTGCAGTCTTCTTAAGAAGGGCCTCCCTTGTTTCCTTTTTACTGTTAGCATATTATAAACTATTATTAAACATTCCTACGGAATTTCTTATAGAAAGATTAGGAAATACAGGTAAGTATAGGTGAAAAATAAAATTACTTCTGCAAGAGAGAACTAGATTGTGACTCTTTTCTTGCATATATATGCAGTAATTTTTCCTTAGAAAAAAGTGGAAACATAGAGGACATATTGTTTGAAAGGCTGCTTTTCTCCTTAACAATATTTTGATCTTCTCTCCATGTTAATATACATGCATCATTCAGTCTTGCTGGCTATATAAGTCTATTGTATAGAAGAAATGTAATTTTTAAAATCTTCT